>PISX010029825.1:0-19555 GCA_004024625.1 Mellivora capensis | reverse complement strand
CACATGTGGGGTCCTCCTCCCCTCTTGGGCGCTGGTGGCTTAGCACTTAGTTCACACTGAGTGGACAGTTGACCTTTCTGAGTAACCAGCATCACTGTGAAGGTGTCCTAGGGCAACGGATTCCGTGTCCTACTCCATGCCTTTTCCAGACTGCGGTGAGGTGGGTCAGGTTCCTGGACCGGGGGTCTTCATGTCTGGCCGGCCATGTGACTGGCGTGTGACCAAGGTGGAGGGTGTGATGGGAGCTCTTTGAGAGCCCACGGCACCTGCAGTAACTTCCGGTTTTTATTCTGTAGTCTGGGGCAGGGCACCGGGGGGACCTTGTTATGTCTTCACGGGGGTTTGGCTTTCGGTACAATCGCAAGTGTGACAGCTGCATCTGGCTGGATGAGACTTCAGCCCTCGCCTCTTGCTGGGGGAGAGTCTGATGCCAGAAGAATCTGTTCACTATTGATCGAACACGAATCCTTGATAGAACGAGGCTGCACAACTAGAAGCCTGCCTTATCCTGCATATCGATCCAGTGGGCGTCCTGGGAGGCATGATCACGATGGAGAAGCTAACTGATGGGGCTCCTGGGCTGCTCAGGTCATGATCCTGGGATCCTGGGATCGAGTCCTGCATCGGGCTCTCTGCTCATAGGGAGCCTGCTTCTCCTTCTCCCTCTGCCTGCCGCTTCCACTGCTTGTGCGCTCTCTCCTGTATCAAATAAATAAAATCTTAAGAAAAAAAGAAAAAAAAAGCTAACTGTTGTTTGATTAATGCAGGCTGGGCAAATCAAATCCTCAGTTCTATTTACAAACTTAGCTCATTTAAACATTTAAAACTGTATTTCTAACCTAAATACATTTGAGCTTCAAACATGCAACGGGGCAAGGACAGAAACCAAGAAGGAAAACCTCCCCAGGTTCTTGCAAATGAAAAGAATTAAATAATGGTCCGTCTTTTCACAAACACCAGATCCCAATTTCTCTGAGCCGTCTTGCTCCCATGGAAGGCAGAGTGGGCGCAGGGCGCGCCACCCTCGGGGGCAGCCATTGCTGGAGGTCGGTGGACTTGGGCTTGGCCTCGGCACTGCTCCACCTTTCCTGCCATCAGGGCTGGTGACCCCAGGAGCCCTTGCTCGGTCTTACCAGGACCTGGGCATCAGACTGCAGAAGGACATGTGGGTCCTTTATATGGTTGCCCTGGCAAATGGGGACTCAGGGTCCACACAGGGGAGGAAATGGTGGGTTCAAGGTGGCTCGGATGATTTAGGTGGTGCAGCCCGACCTGCCGAGCGGGTGCCTGATGTCCTTTCATGGCGTTCTTTGCCATCTGCCGGTCTTGAGGGACAGCAGCTCTGAGAAGTAATTCACGGACATCTAAGGGGGTCCCCAGGTCTCCCGCTGCCTTCCCCTGCCCATCCCTCCACCCCCATCCCCAAGGACACGGCTTCCAGGACTCCTGTCTGGGGACAGGGCACGCGATTCAGGAGCTGTGGGACCCCTAGCGACAACACAGCCAAGCAGGCGCAGGGCCAGCGCATGGGTGGTGGTGCGGGGAGGGGGAGAAATCGGGACGGTATCTGGGAGGGGGTGGTGGAGAGACAAGCCCCAGGAGGGACCTTGGTTTGTCTTCTGCTGGAGCCGAGCAGCAGGAATAAGTTCCTGCTTGCTGTCTGAGCGCAGCGCCCGGGCTCCTGGATGGGAGAGTAGTTAGCGTTGGGGCCGGCCCAGTGTGGGTGTGAAGGGGGTTCAGAGGAGGTTGGGGGGTGTTTGCAGGCCCGTGGACCAGGCAGGAAGGAGCCAGTGAAGAAAGGTCTAGAAGGGCCAGTCTGGGCTTGGGGGGTGGGGCTGGAGAGCGAGTCTCCGCCCCCCCGCCAGGGGTCTTCACATCAGCTGCTGTGGAAGGAGTGTGTGGGGTGCTGGGGACACACAGGACCCCAATGCTGGTGCTCAGGGGGTGGGGCTAACGTTCTAGAACCTTCTCAACCCCCAGGACCACAGAGGGAGACCCTCCTGTGCTGGCTGCCTTCTCCAGTGTCTTCTCTGCTGCTCAGCCACGAGCCCCTGCCACCACCTCTGCCTCATTCCCTCTGCTTTTATCCCCTCTTTTGACCCATACCCACTGCTTTCTGGTAAAATTTTGTTTCCTTTTGTAAGAAGAACCCTGACATTCCTTTAGCTTCTTCATAACATTTTGGGAACTGATGCAGCTATGTTCCCATCCTATAATTAGGTCTTGGGCAGTTTTAGAGAAGAAACCACCACTTTTCCCCAAACACCTTACAGAATTTCCTGGAAAAATGTGACCATGTTTCTTCAGGAAGTAAAAGTACCCACCCCTGACATGAGAGTTGGTTATTGGGGGTGGCCTTCCCACATCTCCTGACCTTCCTGTGCTGTGACAGCGGCACCCCAGCCCACTGGGGCCCAGGGGTGCACAGGCTCAGACATGGAGCGTGGGTGTGTTCACAGCGGCAAGCTCCTGCGACATTCCCGGCAAGCAGGGTGATGCCCCCGCAGGAGGGTCGGGCGGGTTCTGTTTTCATCCTCCTGTGTCTCCCCATCGCTGCGTCTCCCCATCGCTGCATCTCCCCCGGACGGGGAGCATGAAGCCATTGAAGTGGGACCCCCCCTTCATGGTGGTTCTGGCGGCTCTGTTGCCCCGTCTCCCAGGCATAGCTGGCTTCCAGCCAGGCAGGAGGAGACCCCTCGTACTCCAGGTTGATGCAGACCCCTTGTTCTTCATGCCCACTTGCAGCCCCAGGCTCAGTGGGGAGAGGGGCCTGCCAGCCACCATCAGAGGGGCTGGGCCCCCACAGCCCACCTGCTCTAGCCCCCGTTCAGCAGCAGGGGGATGACTCCCCCTGGCCTCGGGGCAGGCCCAGTCTTCAGATCTCCCCCCAGTGCCTCAGGAGTGGGGAAGTTCTTCTTGTCCCTCAAGGCTCAGCCTCTGGAGCCTGGGGCAGACGGCTCCTGGGCCTGAGCCAGGACTGGGCCCAGGTCTCACCGTCTCCAGCCAGCTGGGGCCTCCCCTGAAGCTTTCCAGCCTTGCAGAGCTGCCTGTGGTTGGAGGCGGGCAGCCCCGGGCCATGGCCAAACGGGGACTATTGCCTTTAGGGGGGACTGGATGTGTCTTAGTTTTGGGGGGTTTGGCCCTGAACTTGAGGAAGGGCGGGCTAGGGATTTTTACTGTGGGGTTCTCCATGCCATGACAGCAGAGGAACAGCCTTGTCCTTCTGCTCCCTGGGAGAGGCACCGGCTGGGGACATCAGCAGAACCCATGCGGTCACCCCTGCACCAGCGGGAAGCGTGCGTGTCTGCCCGCAATGGAGAACTTGGTGTCAGAAGTGTGAACAGGTAGGGGCTTCTTTCTACCCAGCACCAAGTCCTGGGGGTTCCTGCTAGTGTGGTTTGGCACCTCAGGGAGAAAGAAGGAGGGGGCGGGAGGGCGGTATCGGCAGGGTGAGAGGGTGAGAGCCAACCGGGTCTCCCACAGAATTCTGCTCACGTGTCCCCAGCCGAAGCTTGGCCATGCGCCAGCCCCACTCTGAGGTATGGTGTAGGCTGGGAGTGTGCACGTGTGTGTACACACACACCCCGCCATGCACTGGTAGACACACGTGAGTACATTCATGCGCACAATACACGCACACACGTATGCACATACATGTACGCATGTGCACACAGACCCCTCACTTGAGCTGCGCTCCTTTCAGCCTCATACCTTTGCACAGGTTGTTGGGTCCTGTTGAGACCTGCCTTCTCCTCCCCCAGCACCCCTTGACCCCGGGCAGACGTCCCGGTTACGGCTGTTTCTGCATGGCTTATTTCTAGCACTTATCAGAGAGTGATTACTAATTTACGGATTTGTTTGTTTCTTCCTGCTCATGCTCCGGAAGGCAGGGAGCATAGAGCTGCCTATGAAGAGACATCAGCCATGGGGCAGGTGCTGAGAGTCAAGGCCGTGTGGTCCGGAGGGCTGGTCCCACAGAAGATGCTGCCGACGGGTTTAGGGAGGGACTGCCTTGTCCACCACTCGCTACACTGTAGGAAATGTGCTGTCCCACCCCCCAGCTCACGTGCTGGGGTCCTGAGCCCCACTCTGATGGCATTAGGGAGTCTTTGGGAGGCTTGCAGGTCACACGGGTGGACCTCCCCAGGATAGGATTAGTGCTCTAATTAGTGCATGGCGCTTCTAGCCCCTCCCAGGACACGGGGAAGCCTGGTGTCATCAGACACCGCCTCTGCCAGGCCTTGTCCTTGGACTTCAGTCTCCAGGATCTTGAGAAATTAGTATCTGTTATTTAGACCCCCAGGCAGTGCTACCGAACAGACTAAGACACTCGCTATGTGACCTTGGATGACCGCTCATTTTCTTCTGCCTCGTTGCTTGAAAAATGGAAATTTGTTTATTCATCAACAAGTACTTACTGAGCACTGAGTGCTGGGCACAACAGTGAGCTGCTTGAAACTCGGCTTTCAGGAGCCTTTTGTCCTGGAGGTGGGAGCCAAGCGAGGCAGGTGGTGGTCACTGCCTTAAGAGAGGGACCAAGGGGAGGACAGTGAGTGACTGTGGGGGCAGACCTCCCCGGGAAGGGGCTGCCTCTCCAGCGATCTGGGGGGAGGAAGGGACCCAGCCATGTGGCGACTTGGGTACTATGGGAAGATGCTCCTTGCCGAGGGCCCTGAGGCAGGAGACTGGGAACAGCAAGGAGGTCGGTGTGCCTGGCAAGGAGGTCATGGGGCCATAGATCACATGTGGTTTTATGGGATTTAGCTCTGAGGAGGGAAATCGCTGAATGGAGGGCATCACGGTCCATCTGATATTTCAAAGAGTCTGTCTGTCTGGGGAGAGAGTGGACTTGCAGGCAAAGATGGAAGCAGGGGGGTGAGTAGCCAGAGGGCTCCAGGAGGGCCAGGGGGGCTCAGTGGCAGCTGCAAAGGACAAGGGAGGGTGAGGGGAGGAGAGTCTGTTGGTGCAGCTGGGGTCCAGCGCTGACGGGTGTGGGAAACCCCCGAGGGGTGTGTGCTGTTGTGCATGTGAGGGGCATGTCCGCAGGGTTTGTGTGGCTAGAGACAGGTCGGGACCACCCGATGTCTCCCTGGACCCACAGCAGGAGGCCGAGAGTGGACTGCAAGGGGAGTCAGGTGGTCACTTCAGAAGCTCAGGAGGACAGGGGCTGCTCAGGCTGGGGGAGAAGGCATGGGGTGCATGAGGGGACGTTGGCACGAGTGGCCATGTCTGAGGTTGGGCTGGGCGGGCTGAGCTCCGAATCAGTGGACTGGTGGGTTCACACGGCCAGCAAACCCGCCAACACAGATGGCAGGCACCGGCAACTCGGCTGCTCTCCTGCCTCAAGGTCGAAGTGTGTCAGCCAGCAACAGGTGCACTGTGGCGAGAATGAAGCGTTCTTCACTGGCGGTCCCCATGCTGGTGGTCTTCGCGGCAGCAGGGCACAGTGGCTGGATGGCTGGATGGCTGGCGGGGGCTGCCTGCCTTCAGCCACCTTGTAGGAGCGACTGTGCCCTTTCTGCCCCCGCATCTGACCGCCTGCCTGAAAGGGAGGTGGGGTCTTATCCGACACAGAGTAGACATCAGACCAGGCGTGTGGCAGGTTCAAGGGTGCGTGTCTGCATGGAGCGTAGGCGCTTGGACCAGGGCTCATGGGCTAGTGCGTTTGAGGTATGTTTTGCAGTTTTGGTGACTACTTACATACAAGCCAGTATAGAGACGAGGAGCCCTGATGTGCCCGGTGCTCTGTTTTGTACACTGAGCACACTGAGTATCCTGCCATCTTAGCCCTGCCCTGTGTTCCCCGCTCTGTGTCTCCGCAGGAAGGATGGGCAGGTTCACCACTGGAAGCAGGAGCCGCTCTCCCCGGCCGACAAGCCAGCATGCACGCAGCTTCTCTGGCTGGGCTTCCTGGCCAATGCAGAGGCTCAGGTGGGATCCCCACCCCCAGGGAGACCCTGCTTGATGGATGAGATGGGCCAGACCCCCACAAATGGCCTAACCACAAAGTCTCCTTCTTGTCTGACTGTGGATAAGTTCCTGAGTGGGCAGCCCTCCTCGTCCAGGCACCAGCCACAGGGTCTGCTTCCTCCAAGGAGTGCCCTCCCTGCTGGCCCTGAAAAGACCCTGAGCTAAGCCCCTCCTCCTGTGGGAACCAGGGACACCCCACCCTCTTGTGCCCATGAAGCCTGCCTCCCGCCGCCCCTGCGTATTCACTCTGCTCCCAAGGGCAGCCTGTGGGGCCCATGGTGTGCGGGGTCCCCCTCCCCAGGGCTGTGAGGACATGTGGCTGGCCACCTGCCCAGGGCTGGGTGTTGCGAGCTTGGCCAGCCCCTGAACCCCAGGACAGGACCCCCCTCACCAACAGGGGGAGGACGAGGTGATGAAACAGATGCTGCAGGGCTTCACAGGTCCTGGCGCCTGGACGGACCGGTGAGCCACATACGCCGGGGCTTATTGCTCAGACCCACATGGCGAGTGGGTAGGGCTCGTGCCCACTGCTCAGATGAACATGTTTCCTAACTTCCACCAGCTGCTCTCAAGGAAGCTCATGGAGTGAACATGTAGCAGACGCAGGAGCAGAGCTCGGGTCTGGACACACCTGGCCACCTGCGGCAGGACGCTCATCCCGCAGTGGATACAGTCCTACTTCCGGGGCATGAAGCGAGGCCCGGTGCCTGTGAACAAATAGAGGGGTTTGGAGCGTAGTTTCCTGCCTCCCGCCCTGTGCTCCAGTCCCACCCGGCAGTGTACGCAATAGCATTTCTGTGCGGGGAAAGCCCGGGTGTGGGGCGAGCTCAGGATTGCAGCAGGCAGTGCTTGCCTGGGGAGAGGCTGGGTCCAGCACCCTGGCTGCTGAGCCAGAGGACGCCAGTGATGGAGCGGGGAGGCTTACGAGGAGGGCGGGGCTGGGTGGGGTGGGGGAATCAGGGAAGCGAGGCCTCGCACGGGCCGGGTGAGCCTGCATCTCCCATGGGAGCTCCCAGCCCCGGGCGGCTGCCCGGCCTCCTTGCATTAACCTGGAACCCAAGGGACCCTGGGAGCCCTGGGGATTGTCCTGGGAAGGATCCCGGCGCCTCTGAGTCACCCTTGCCGAGAAGCTGCTGAGAGAAGGCACGAGCCAGTCCATGCAGGTCTTCTCAAGGGCTTCGACCTAACGGGGCAAGGGGATTTGCCAAGACTGGCCTACGTTCTCCCCGATTTGTCATCGCTGACCCGGGGCCCAGGACAGCCCTGCCAGACACCTGCCCCGTCCTCCCACGTCAAGCCAAGCAGTCCCGCTTCACTGTGCCCCCGAGACTTGGCTTTGGCCGTTCTCTCTGTTTCAAACACTCTCTCCCTTCCCTACTTGCTCCTCCACCCAGCTCAGAGGCCACGTCCCCGCGGTGGGGTCCGGGGCCTGGTCCACCCATGGTGTGTCCTGTGGCCTCTGCCACACGGTCACTGTGATGCTTTGTCTTCCCAATGGGCCACTTCTTTCCCAGGAGGACACAGGGCTGCGATCGGGGCTGATGCTTGTCCCCTCGCTCACTCAGTCCCGCATCTACCTGACAGATGAATGAGCGAGGGGCAGGGAACGAGGGGCAGGGGCTGAGAGTCCCAACAGCTCTTTCCCATGCACCTCCCAGCTCCCAGGGTCCCCCCGTCATTGCCTGAATTGGCTCGTCTCCGTGTGACAGAGCCCTGCATTTTGGAAAAACCCATCTTTTTCAAGAGGCAGACGAGTCTGTCTTGTATCCGTGTTTGTCCAGCAGTCCTTGTGTGGGGTGACGAAGGCCACCTCCGTCCTGGGCACCTGCTCACCTCCCATGCGGCTCTGCAGGCCTCCAGAGCCAAGTGGGGGTGCCCCACGTGCAGCAGCATGAAGCTTTCCACATCTGGAAGATGAGGTCATCGAACAACACCTCTCCCGAGAAGTACCCCGTTTCCCTCGCTGGGGGTTTCTGCTGCTAAGTTTTGCTGGAAACGGCAGCAGCATCACCACCCTGCTGACAATTTAAGACACCAGCTCTGTCGTTTCAAGGAACATTCACGGCAGGTGGTACCCACTGGGTAGTTCTGGCAGGTGGGCTATTGTGTCCAGTGGCCCCTCCCACTGCCAGCAGCACAGGCCCAAAGCTGCTCTGCGCAGGTCTGCAGGGAGAGCAAGGAGGAGCTGGGCATCCACTTCTGCTTCCCAGGCCTCCGCGGGCTCACTGTCCTGCTGCCCCAAGTGGTCAAGTCACGAAGGAGGGTGTATCCCCAGACAGGGCAGGACTTCCAGAGGAGGGATAAGAGCACCTTGGCGTGTCCCTCTTGCCGGCTCCCCAAGCTTAGCAAGCCAGGAAGTGGTTCCCGGGAACTGTCGCTACTTCTGGAGAGGAAGGGTCTGGGGACTCAGGGAGGGCACCTGCCGGGGGGCTCCTAGGGGCCAGCCAAGACGAACCATGGGGGACAAAGAGAGAAAAGGGATATGGAACTTTTTCTGGGATGGTGGTTTTCTCTCCCTCTCCAGGTGATTGAGGATGGGCAATAAGGTGAGGCTCCCAGATGAGGCTGGGAAAGGCGACCCCACAGTGGGGCCGTGGATCTCCTGCCACAGAGACAGCCGAGGGTCGAGAGGAAGTAGTAGTCACCTAGCTGGCCTGTCCTGGGTTGGCTGATGGCAGACCCTCTCCCAGGGAGGGGCAGGCCCTGAGTGGTGGGGAGCCTCGTCCTTCTCTCCCCTTTACTGACAGACAATCCCCTGCACCCCCCACTGCCCTACAGGGCCCCTGAATGGACAAGGGCCAGCCGCTGCCCCTGGCTCAGCCCCTGGCCACTTTGCTGCCGGAGTAGCAGGGGTGAGGACCCCAGGCAGGGCTGGTCCCTTCAGCCTGCTGCCTGCAAAGCTTCTCGCTCAACTTCACATTGGATTTCTTTTAAAAATGCACTTAGAGGTGCACCTGGGGGGCTCAGTGGGTTAAGCCTCCACCTTTGGCTCAGGTCATGATCTCAGGGTCCTGGGATCGAGCCCTGCATCGGGCTCTCTGCTCATTGGGGAGCCTGCTTCCCCCCCTCTCTCTGCCTGCTGCTCTGCCTACTTCTGATCTCTCTCTGTCAAATAAATAAGATCTTTAAAAAAAAATGCACGTAGATTTTTGTATTCACTGTAAACTCTTGCGTGTTTTTGTATAAAGTAGATTTTTTTCAAAATTTCAATTCTTAAGCAAACTTGACCTCCCTGGCCTGGGGTCACTACTCCCAGGGTCCCTGGTCACCACATCAACACAGGCCCTGGCGTCGGGGGAGCATGGGCTGAGGCTGGCGACAGGCGAGCTTCCTCACCTCCCAGATTCCATTTCCTCAGCTGTGAAGTCGGGGTGCTGGGGGGGCAGGAACATGAAGATTCTGTGCAATTAGGTCAAGGGACCTTGCAAATGCGCCAGATGCAGGCTGACTCCTCGTGAGACCCGGTTGCTGCCTGCGTACCGCCCCCCCCCGCCCCCTTCCCATCCCAGGACCAAGCTAACCAGAGAACCCCTTTTCTGCCATCGGGCACTGGAGGCAGGTTCTGTGGGCCAGGGCCCTGGTCTCGGTTTCTTGCCTGTCTCCCAGGGGCCCCTGAGGCCCTCCGGGTCAGTCTGTATGTCCCCCCTTGTTCTGCCCAGCATCTGACGGGTCAGCAGGCTCTCCATGCACAAAGACTGCTCTCTCAAAAGGGACAGTGCCGGGACACCTCTGGGGCTCAGTCAGCGAAGCGTCACTTTTGGTTCCAGCTCAGGTTGTGATCTCGGGGTCGTGAGATCAAGACCCGGGTCAGACTCCTCACTGAGCGGGGACCCTGCTTGAGATCCTGCCTCCCTCTCCCTCTGACCCTCCCATCCATGCGTGCTCTCTCTCTCTCCCTCTCTCTAAAATCAATCAGTCAATCTAAAAAAAAAAAAAAAAAAAAAGGACAAAGTGCCATCGTCTCCTGGGAACCAGCCTGACTGGGTTCCTTGTTCAGTGAGACTTTCACACCATCTGGCCCCTGTGTGCATGGCGGGGAACTCTGCTGGGCCCCAACATAGAGGAGCCCATGGAACGAAGCCCTCGGAGCTGACTGTTCCTGCAGGAGCAGACAGGACTGCAGCTCAGTGGCTTTGCTGCTGTCCCATCTCCGTGCTTGGATATGTCACGGCAGGCCCTGCACCGTCCCAGGGCTCTCTCCATAGGGGAATGGGAGGCTGGCCTCGCCCCTTGCAGACTGTTGCTGGATGGATGCCAGCTTCTATTCACATATCGGGATTCCTCCAGTCGCTCCAAACCTTTGGGACCAGCCCCAGCCAGCAGGACACCCAAAGGTGGATGACTAGGAGGGAGAGCCCCATACCCCCGCCGCAGGCTCTGCTCTCTCCTCTCTCCGACGCCTCTCTGTTCCTTCCACCCAGGCTGTGTCCTGGCTCTTTGTGTCCGTGACCTTGGCAGAGACGCTGGACGTCCTGGGCATCCTGCCCTGTGCCACAGTGATGAAGGTACATATCTCAGGGTCTTGAAAGACAAGGTTGGTAAAGCTTCTGCCTCCCTTCTGCTTCCCTTCCCGGCCTGGCCAGTCTCCCCATCCCAGGTCCTGAGACCCTTCCTTGCACACACGCACGCCCTTGAGTGGGAGCCCAGCGTGCTCCATGGCCAGGGGATGGCCGTCGTCTCAACAAGGTGCTTTTATGTCTGCATAACCCAGCCTCCTTAGGTGGCCTTGAAAGAAGCTGTTACATGGACTCACTCACCATTCCTTCATCCTGAAGTATTCCTGGAACACCTACCATGTCCCCAGTCCTCCTCCAGGCCCTGGGGATAGCAGCAGACCATGCAGCTAAAATTCATGCCAGGCAGTAAACAAATAGCACACAGGCACAGCTCAGGTCACAAGAAGCATCCTGAAGGGAGAAAAGCAAAACATGGCTTTGGAAGACGATGAGCACTGAGCTCCAGCTCAGGCAGCATCTCATGGCAGTCCTTGCCCAGAGGGGACATGATAGCATGAACCACCCAGAGAGACGTCTGGGCACATCAGTCAGTGCCTAGGACACAGCAGGTGCCAAGGCCCTGCGGCAGGGACAAGCTTGCCTGGCAAGATCCCCAGAACTGGATAAAAGACAGCATGGCTGTAGAAGAGGGACTGTGGGGAGAGGGAACGGAGGCTTTGGAACCAGGGCCAGGCTACAGGACCCAGGAGCCCTTAGAGAACAGTAGGGCTACTACTCCAAGTGCAAGGACAGGCTACGAAGAGAGCACAGCTGATCTGACTCATGTTTCACAGAGACCTCTTTGGCTACCATCTATGTTCTAGACAGATGGTTGCGGCCAGGACCACCTCCATCCTTTCTGTGCATCCTTCTTACATTAAACATACCAGAGGCCTCATAGAAATAAACATGTTTGTCTGTGCAAATCTGGTCTTTAAAGTATTGGGCCCAAACTGGCTTCTTATCTTTCAGGGCACTAGGAGATCATCCAGACATCAAATACTCTGGACAGAACTTTCCCTTCGGGGGCTACCTGACCTCAGGGGTCCTCACAGACGTTGGGGATCTACTCCCTATGATCACAGAGAGATGACTTTCAGAGTTAGCGTGTTGGCTTTAAAACAACTTCGGGCTGTAATACAGGTGTACCAGGCCCAACCACTGAAAGACTCATCAGTTTCCCTTTTCCACCGAGCACTATCTAGCTCAGATGGTTGCTTTCCTGCTTTTCACTTTTCCTAAAGCAAGACTTTGTCAATGAAGGAAGCAGTGTTCGTCTCTATCCTAGCCCAAGTGCCTTAAATTAAGTACCTGCCCTCCATTTGTCCACAGCTTAATCCTGGTTTTAGACAGTTTTAGCTGGTTGTGCTTGTTGGAAAGGAGCTGAATGGATTTCTTCCTTCGTGCCTTGTTCAAATCACACCCGTGCTCGAAGCATCGCCCCGTTTGCAGTATCTGTGTTTCAGTAAACTGTTAGGGGAAACGACGTTGTTGGCTTTATTCGAGCTGTGGGTTGGGCTTCCACATCACAAGCCAGTTCCCGAGTATCTCAAGCTCTGAGGTGCCTGGGAAGGGGGCCCTGCTACCTTCTTCCCGGGGGACTATGCCACCCCTCCCAGCACCTGCAACGCGGTCTTCGCCTGGCACTGCGGGGAACAGCCCGACACGAGGTCTGTGGGACACTCACGAAGCCCTCGGTTCTGAGTGGAATCCTGTGCATCTGCTTCTCTTGGCTTTTTACTGTACTACTTTCAGAGAATGCATTTCGGTGTCCAGTTTCTTTATATTTTGTATGGAAACCCCATTTCTTTTGAGAGTTTCATGGCTCCTTTCACTCTGCTACATCCTCACAAGAGATGCCCATGGAGTTAGCCCTTCCCTGTGGGTTGTGGTGGCCGCATGGGGCTTCAGGGAGGGTCAGAGCCCCAGGGAGACCGTGCCACACCCTTGTGTCCCTCCTGTGCCAGCACAGGGCTCATGGTCATTCGATCCACCGCTAATGCCATTTTGCAAAAGATGTCCCTTTCCGTAATCACCACGGCAGCGCTAAAAACAATACAAATTTTACTTCCCTAATGTAGCTTATGAATAATGGTAAGGTATAAATTTTTTTAAACAGCGTAATTAAAACTTAAAGCAATTGTAAAAGCAGCAGATTATACAAATAGTTACATTCTCGTATCTTCTGGGATTTTTATAGACTTTCGAGTACCATTGGTGAACTAACCTTGAAATACTGCATGCTGTGTTGAGGTCATTGTGTGTGTGATGGACACAGAGCGCCCTGCGTGGGACCCAGTGTACAAGGTCACCCTGATGGCTTGTACCCAGTCAGTGAGGGGTCCAACCAGCGCAGGCTTGCACGTGGTTGGGGTTTTTGGACAGAACTGGTGGAGGAGTGTGGGGGAGGGGATGGGTCAGGAGTTTCGGGGAGGGGATGGGTCAGGAGTTTCAGGGAGGGGATGGTCAAGGAGCATAGGGAGGGGTGGTGCAGGGGTGTGGGGAAGAGGAGCGGTCCATCCAGCAGGACTGAGGGAGTGAGGGCAAGTTTCGTGAGTGTGTAAGCGTGGTCAGAACTGGAATGGTGAATCATGACGTGAATTTGGGCAGAAAAGAAGGACGGAGGGTTGAGGGCAGGGAGACGTTGGCTGGCTCCCTGGACTCTGGCCCCAGGGGGACCAGGATGTGCTGGTCAGGACGAGGAGGGGCGAGGTGGGTCAGGAGGCGGACCCAGGAAAATGAGGCGCTGGGACTTCATTACGGAGCATGGCCTGTGCTGGCCGGGATGTGGAGGTGATAGTTCCCCACATCGCGGGAGTGCTACCAGGGCTGAGAAGAAAGACTAAACCACAAAGATCCTGGAGTAGTGATGCTGTTCGTGTGTGTGTGTGTGTGTGTGTGTGTGTGTGTGTGTGTGTATGCGCGCGTGCGCGTGCATGTGTATGCGCGCGTGCGCGTGCATGTGTGTGTGCGCGGGCAACCCCTCCTCCCCTCCTCGCCTCCCTCCTCTCCACTTCCCTTCCTCTCTTGCCCCTCCCCTTCCCGTACCCCTCCCCCTCCCTTCCTCCCCTGCCCCTTCCCCTTCTTCCCCTTCCCCCTCCTCCCCTCCCCTCCTCCTCCCCTTCCTCACCTCCCCCTCCACTTTCCTCTTTTCCTCTCCCCCTTCCTCCCTTCCCCCATCCCCTTCCCATTCTCCCTCATTCTCCTCCCTTTGTCTTTCCCCTCCCTCCCTCACCTCTTCACTTCCCTCCCCTCTTTGTGTCTTTCCCCAAAGTTCAGCAGATAGTATTTCCACATCATGGCTCCTGGCAGTGAAATGAGTCACTATTAGTAAGTATTCTGCTATTAAGTAACAACACAAGCTAATTAGTAAATGCTAACAGTGAAGGTAACAGAGACACAGTGATTACTTATGAAAATATGCATATTTGAGAATTTACTTACCTCACCTCTTTGAAACTGGCCTTAGAATTCTGATAACTGAGATCTCCACCTGTCAGTTATTCGGAATACAAGAAAATACGCACTGTATAAACTGCCATTTGAGTATTTGTTTTCTCATTTATATTTAATCAAAAATTTAAAAGTGTTCGAAGTGCCGGGCCCTGTCTGAGAGCTCTGAGAGATCAAGGAAGAAGAATTAATTATACATCAGGGGAGGTGATAAGTGGGCCATGAAGCTGAGATGGGCTCCACAGCCCCGAAGAGGAGCCCAGCCTGGGAGAAAAGGGTGCCTGAAGATGGGGAAGCTGAGAAAGTCTTGGGCGGCCCCGGGGCCTCAGCAAGCTGCAAGCAGGGCGGGACTGCGGCATGGGCCTCACCCAGGGCAGGGCCTCCGGGGCCTCCGCCTCATACCTGCTGCACCAGTGGCATCTTACAGGACCGCAGTCCACACCGGGCCAGCGGACGTGAGAGTGCGGATGAACCAGCTGCAGGAGTGCATCCGTGGGTGCCTGCTCTCCCCACCGGGGGAATCGTCTATGCCTCTTCTCACTGCCCCCCCACCAAAATCCAACCTGCTGCTGGTTTATTAAGAACCCCTGAGACCATGCCAGCTCGTGGAGTGCTGAGCCGGTTCTTACCAGTTGATGCTGGTGTCCGCTAGTTATGGCAAGTGATGGGTCAAATGGGGGGCACGAGAGCAAGCAATTAGCTCACCATATTTACAGATGGCTGGGTCCCCAAGGTCTGGTCTGTCCTGGCATTCCCCCTGGCATCCAGCACGGTGCTGCTGCATGGTAGGCGTAGGGTGGGAAGCCCGGTGAGTGAAGGAAGGCAGGCGCACAGGCCAGCGGTCAACTCCTAGCAGTCAAACTGTGGAGAAGGGAGCCAAGAGGAAGGAGAGCTGTAGAAAGGCTGGAGGGAGGGATAGAGCCCAGCTCTGCTGGCCTCCCTCCAGGGGGCCTTCCAGCAGGAGTTGTGGGGCTGATCTGCTCCTAGAATGACAGCCTGCAACCTAGATCATCACAGCAAGGACCCTCCCCTTGGCTTCTGCTCCGGCAAAGGCACCCCATCTCCCTTGAAGCTGAACCCCGATGCAGGTCAGTGTCCTCCTTGTGCTGACCATGGCAGAGCCACACACGAGTGCAGGAGCGCGCCCAGGACGTGATTCTCCCCGGAGGGAGTCTCAGTGACAGCCCTGTGCTTGGTTCTGGTAGCTCAGCTCGGGGTCCTGTCACCCATTCGCGTGTGAACCCAGGAGCCAGCGGGTGTGGACGGAAAGCTCTCAGAGAGGGCTGTTGGCACAAATCACATTCTCTGTGTTAGCCCTGCCTGGTTTATAGACACGATGTAAATCAGCGGGACCTGGGTTGAAATGTCTGATGGGTAAAGCAAGTGTTTAATGAATGGGCTGGGCTCATGCTGGCAGGACAGGTTGGTTCTCCCTGAGAAGAGCTGCAGACAGGAGCACAGCCCAAACCAGCACCCTCTGTGCCCCGGGGAGGTGGGTGCACGGTGGGTAGACAGTGGGTGGACGGCGGGCAGCCCTCGCAGCCAAGACTTCCCTGCAGCGGCAGGGCGGGGGGCCCATCGCACAGGGCATGACACTACACCCAGGCCGGGCTGGCTAAGTGGGAAGAATATCAGACACAGTTTCCACGGAGAAGGATATCCAAGGGGCAGTAAGCATGTGAGATGTTTGCTTAGTGGTCACAGGATACGGAGATCTTCACAGGGAGACAGGGAAGGGACAGGACTGTGTCCACGGAAGTGACCTCCCCACAGAGACGACAGACTGTGAGCCACATTGGCCTTGAGGGTGAGGCACTTCCCGGACCTCACCAGGCCCCCGTCACTGTGGTCACCATACCACAGACCGCTCCTGCTGACAGGACATGGAAGGCCCGTTCCCGGGAGGCTAGGGGACTTCTGCTGGCCTTGCTGGCCTCCAAGATGCACTATGGTCTGCGATGTTTCCATCATCGCCGTCTCCTCCTTGCCTTTCTCCTCAAGAGTCAGCTCCACATCCCTGTCTGGGCCCACCGCCTTCTCCCTCACAGTCCTGGCCCCACGGCTTCTCTCCTGCGGCTCTCCCTGTCTTGGTGCCGGTTTTTCCGAGAACACAGATGGAGTTGTGTGTGTGTGTACGCTGTGTGTGTGTCTCTGTACACAACTGTACAGAGAAAACGTGGTCAGACGCAGGTTTGGGCCCCGCTCCCGTGTCGCTCAGCAGGTACCGAGGTGCTCTGTGGGCCTTGGCCATCCCCGGCATGATCCACGAGGCTCTGGGCTCCTCAGGTTCCCTGGCAGGTGCAGCACTTGTGAGCATCTGAACAGAGACAAGTGTACGTAAGGGCGCTGGGACGGGAGTTGGGCCCCGCAGAAGGGCAATGAGGGACTGCAGGCCATTGGTAAGCGTTGGTGGCCATGCCTGGGGGCCAGTGGCCCTGTGGCGGCTTCCAGAGAGGCCGGCCCATGGTCTCCAACCATGGTAGGGCAGACTCAACTTGGCAGCAGGCCACAGACCTCACCGCCGGGATGGCGGAGCCCTGGAGATGATGCAGGCTTTGCTTACTCCCCCGGAGCCTCCCTGTCATGTGACATTCACAGCCATGTGGGGACAGCCAGGGCCCTGAGCAGAGCCGGGGAGCCAAGGGGCAAGAGGAGCAGCAGCCCTGTGCTCCCTGATGACTCCCTGGGAGACTTTGTGCTTCCTGCGCTCCAGCCCTAGAATCCATGGGGTTGGTAGTCCTGGTTGCTGAAGGGGGGTTCACTCCTCTGGGGGACACGTCAAGGATCCCACCAGGCTACAAGTTAGGACTGCTGCCAAAGCTCTTGGATTCCTCGTGCCCCGGGACCAGGAGGCTAAAGAGGAGAGGCCATCCCTGGAGGGGTGAATGTCTTCACACATGGCAGCTCAGGGTGCCACAGGGGGTGGGAAGGCACTGAGGGGCACTCCTCACCATCCTCCAGGGCAGCACAGTTGGCCTGAGTGGGTGCAGTGGTCCCCACATTAACCATGGAGACAGAGGCTACAGTCCTTTCCCTGGCCTAGCTCCCCTCCACTGCACCCAGCGAGGGAGGCCCAGAAAGCCAGACAGAGCATCCCAGTGGGGCAGCAGGTGCACTGTGGTCAAGCAGCGTGCCCCTCAGAACTCTGACTTCAGGGGCAACCTTGACCTTTCAGACATCTTGTTCGAAGCCCCAAGGCCATGCTTCCTGGGACTGCTCCTCAGGGATGCCCGAGCCCAGAGGGAGCAAGGCAGGCTGGCTCTGGGGTGTTGACTCCTCTGATGGGTGACCTGGGCTCAGGCTGTGGGTCTGAGCTTCCTTAGGACTGACTTAGAATTTGCTAGAGCCAAGTCTGAGGTGTAGGCACTCAGCTTCCTGCACTCCTTCTCCCCTTTGCTGGGATTGGCCTTGCCTGTGGTTGGACAGCTGCGCGGGCCTCACAGGTACCGCCCCTCAACCTCCACCCGCGAACCTCATCTTGGCATCTGCTTCTTGGAGGACTAGGCAACACATTCCTCTATTGGTGCCTTGTCACAAGTGTGCTCATGCTTTTTTTTTTAAATTGGATTTTATAATTATTTCGAGTTGAAATATAATGTATGCATCAACAAGAACACGTCTTCAACGTACAGCTTGATGCATTTCCATACAGTAAACACATGCACATGAGATCCATCCCATCAACATATAGAACTTTCTAGAACCATTGAGCCCATTCCCAGTCATTGCCCCTCAACAGATAATCACTACTGTGACTTCTGTCACCATACATTGGTTTGCCCATTTCTGAATTTTATTAAAAAAGAAAAATAGAAGAATACAATGTGTATTCTTTATGTCTTGATTCTTTTGCTCAATAGTATTTGTGTCTTTGAGATTTGTCCATTTGCCACATGTAGCAGTGCCTTATTCTTTTTTTTAAGTTTTTTTTTTTTTTTTAATTTAACAGAGAGCGAGCACGAGGAAGGGGAGCAGCAGAAGCAGAATCCTCGCTGAGCTGGGAGCCCAGTGTGGAGCTCGATTCTAGGACCCTGGGATCATGATATCTGAGCCAAAGGCAGATGCTTCCCTGACTGAGCCTCCCAGGCATCCCTGGGTTTACACTTACGAAGGGATCATTGGATTATAGAGTATGTGTACGTGTATTTTTTTATAAATATTGCCAAATGGTTTTCCAAAGTGGTTGTGCCCATTTACGTGCATGTAGCAGAATGTCATGCTTCTGTTTGTCCTACATTCTCTCTAACACTTAGCATGTGTATATAATATTTAAACTTTTAGACATTTTGGTGAATGTGTACTGGAACTTCACTGTGGTTTTAATCTCCCTGATGACTAATTATATTGTGTACCTTTCACATGCTTGTTTCCATTTGTATATCCTTTACTACGAAAAATACTTCTAATATTTTTTCCAGTTTTTTTGTGGGGTCATCTTATTGACTTGAGAAAGTTCTTTTTACATTCTGGATATAAGTTCTGTGTTGCTTATATTGTAAACATCCTCTCCCACAGTACAGTATGACTTCATTCTTGTATTTGTGGATTTTGATTAATTGGCGTTGTTCACCTTAAAGTAAAATTTGTAAATCTTTTCCTCTTAGCTATTTGTTTCTGTGTCTTTTTTAAGAAATCCTTACTGAGATCAACATCATGAAAATATTGTATGTTTGTATGTATGTTTCTAGAGTTCAATATTTCTAGACTTCAATTTTGTGTATGGTGTGAGGTAGGAATCAAAGCTTATTTTTATTACATCGAATATCAATCAGGAACACCACCACTTGGTTAAATCACTGCTTTTCTCCACTACATTGTAGTGATCTTTGTCATAAACCATGCGGCTCTCTTTCTGGGCTTCTGGGCCAAATAAAGTGGTGCAGTGATTCTGGGCTGATTTCCAGGCAGGTCCTCAAGAGGTCCTGAGACTAACGATGAGTCCCCATCTGCTCTGTCCTTCCGCTGTTCAAGTCATCCCAGGTGGGGTCCCAGGCACTGGGAGCAAAGGTATGTGATTGCCACCAAGTCTTGCCCCTAAATAAATAATGGTTGTTTTGTTGAGCTCCTGAGCTTTGCAGCAGTTTATTGTAGACAACTGGGTCATCCAATTGTAACCTTCTTCAAGATGATCCTGCCTATTCTTGGCAGTTCAGGTTCTATTATAAATTTTAGAACTAGTTTGTCAATTTTTACCAAAAAGGTTGCTGGGATTTTGATGAGAAGTGCCTGGACTCTTTAGATTTTTTTGAAAAGAATTGACAGCTTCAGATTCTTTTTTTAATATTTTTGTTTATTTTTTATAAACATATAAAGTATTTTTATCCCCAGGGGTACATGTCTGTGAATCGCCAGGTTTAGACACTTCACAGCACTAACCATAGCACATACCCTCCCCAATGTCCATTAACCCTCCTTTCCCAACCCCCCTCCCCCCAGGAACCCTCAGTTTGTTTTGTGAGATTAAGAGTCACTTATGGTTTGTCTCCCTCCCAGTCCCATCTTGTTTCTTTTCTTCTTTTCCTACCCCCCTAGCCCCCCATGTTGCATCTCCACTTCCTCATATCAGGGATATCATATGATAGTTGTCTTTCTCCGATTGACTTATTTCACTAAGCATGATACCCTCTAGTTCCATC
>PISX010029824.1:0-19527 GCA_004024625.1 Mellivora capensis | reverse complement strand
AGTACATCTACAAAGCTTGGGGATTCATTCGATTTGTAGCCTGGGATGCTTGCTGTTTCAGTAAAAAGTGCTTTTAAGAATCCAGGTACAAAACTTTTTAAAAAGTCTAAGGAATGGAATTCTAGAGTATTAGTGCAGGAAGGTATCTGTGGTAGGCAGAATTCTAAGATGGCTCCAAGATTTCCACCCCGATGTACACACCCTGTGTAATTTCATCCAATTGAGTGTGGGCGTAACTGTGAATATAATGGATTTAGCTCTGTAATTAGTTTACATTCTAGGACAGAGGAGAAGAGATTTTGCAGATACAATTAAAGGTCTCAAACAGTTGATGTTGAGTAAATAATAAAGGGGATTAGAGAATGGCGGTTAAGAGGGCATTACCTAATGAGGTGAGCCCTTAAAAAGGACCAGTCTGTCTTGGAAGGAAGAGACGCAAGGAATGAGAACAACTCACCAGCTTCCCTGGAAGAAAGCAAAGAGTCCTGTTGTGAAATGCCTACCAGAGCCACATGGCACAGAATTACGGGTAGCCACTTGGAGCCACTGGCCAACAACCAGCAAGGAAACAGGAACCTTAATCTCCTACAAGTACAAGGACCTGAATTCTGTCAACACTCTGCATCAAATTGGAAGAGGACTTCCAGCCTCAGAGGGAATTACATCTTCGGTCAACACCTTGATTTCAGCCTGGTGAGAGACCCTAGACAGAAAATCCTACAAACCCATGCCTGGACTTTTGACCTACAGAATCTGTGAGATAATAAATGACTATTGTTTTAAATCGTTTAGTTTGTGGTCATCTTACCTACTAGTAGAAAACTAATAGAGTCCTTAAAGCCCAAACATCTCATTCCCTATTTGAATTACTTCAGCATGGAGTAGAATCTTGGGATCTTCTGTCCTACTCTTTGAGAATAGTCAGATGGTAGGTAAAATACTGAGTGAAGATAGGATCTTCTGTGGGTAGACTTCTATTTTGGCACAGTAGGGAGTGCCTGTAGGGTGCAGTGTTGGACAGGTCATAGTAGGCAGGGGTGAAAGAAGAAATGGAGCCATGAGAGGGAATTGAGGAGAACCTTGATTAGTTAAACAACTTGACGTATCTGTAATTGAGTGTATAGGAGACCAGTTTACAACTGCAGACTGGCTGAGCTCAGCATTTCTAGTAAAGGTAGCAACTGGTTCCAGGGTTGTATATACACAAGGTATATAACACTTAAGGAAAACATGAATACTGATTTTGGTCTTTAGATAAAATGGTCACCTTAGGCTTAAGAGTTCCTATGCTATAAAATATTCTGTACTTTAAATGGAAATCTTTAAGATACCAGTGTATTTTTTTTAAAGATTTTTATTTATTTATTTGACAGAGAGAGATCACAAGTAGGCAGAGAGGCAGGCAGAGAGTGAGGGGGAAGCAGGCTCCCTGCTGAGCAGAGAGCCCAATGAGGGGCTCGATCCCAGGACCCTGAGATCATGACCTGAGCCAAAGGCAGAGGCTTTACCCACTGAGCCACCCAGGCGCCTCTACCAATGTATTTTTATATGCTTTCTTCTTGACTTCCATCCCTCAACCACATTTTCTAAACCAAGTGAAAGAATGAAGAATGAATCTCATTTCACCTTGCAGCCAGAATTGGATGACATATTTTATTTCATTGTTGCCATGATGAGGCCAGCTCTAAACTTGACCAAATTGTCTTATATTATCAATTTTATGCTACACTGTGGAATTTATCCTGTGTTGTTGGATTACATAGGCAGACACTGGCCAGCTCAAGCTTCCAATCTTACTTTGATTCTCTTGCTGTGGCACTTCCTTTTTATTCAAGGAATTACTGGTATAGTACAATCCCTCAAGGAGCCTTATAAAGTCCCAGAATAATCTTTAAAAAAAAAAAAAGCAGCAACACTGTTTGGACAGTGATGTTTATTCAAATAGAGCTCAAACATGCATCTCTGTGTAGGTGATAACTAGGACAGAATACCCATGAATGTTAAGGAATAACTCAGACGAAGTGGTGTTTCCCTATTTGTACTACTAGTAGGATGAAAACCATTATTCCCAGCCCTCTGGATAGCTGAAAAGTCCTACTTATTATGCCTATTCCCTTTACCAAGTAAATAAAAAACAAAATTAAGGATTGAGTTTTTAGATGTATTTCAAGCCTATTAGAAGGAGAGTAGACCACACTTTGAGAACCTCTGCTGGAAGAGAAATCATTTCCCCTGTTAAAAAGGTGGTGTGGGGACTCTAGAGTGGCATGCTAAGTCAATGTCACATCAAAGGTCACACTAAAGATGATCGATCCTCAGTTCCACAGACATGCATTGATGAGATTAAGACAAACAAAACAAAACAACAAATAGGAATCCTGTAGAGTTTTAGAATATCATAGGATCTTTGGGGCGCCTGGGTGGCTCAGTGGTTAAAGCCTCTGCCTTCAGCTCAGGTCATGATCCCAGGGTACTGGAATCGAGCCCCGCATCGGGCTCTCTGCTCAGTAGGGAGCCTGCTCTCCTTCCTCTCTCTCTGCCTGCCTCTCTGCCTAATTGTGATCTCTGTCTGTCAAATAAATAAAATCTTAAAAAAAAAAAAAGAATATCATAGGACCTTAGAAAATTGGGAGTTGAAATCTGCAGAATTATTTGGCCAGCCTTGAAACTGACCAAGTCACTTGATTTTATTCATTTTCTTTGGCAAGTGGGCATTGATCTTGGACTACACTGGAGAGGTGATGGGGCTTGAATGTGGGTAACACATTTCTACTATCCCTTAGCTCTTCCATAACCTGTCCTGTTTCTAGGCAGTGGGGTCCATCTAGGATTCACAAGTCAGTGGCTTATGGGCCATAATCCCACTCCCATGTTGTTTGCTAAAATTTGAAGGCCACCTAGAAAACCTAGACCATCCAGGGTTCATTGTGATATGTTATTTTAAAATTGTAACCAATTGTAGAGTACATTCTAGAAATACCCTTTGCTGAATATTTTTCATTACGTCTGCACCACTATATTTTTTAAGATTTTAATTATTTATTTATTATTAATTTTTTATTATGTTCAGTTAACCAGAGTATAGTAGTACATCATAAGTTTTTGCTGTAATGTTCAGTGATTCGTTAGTTGCATATAACACCCAGTGCCCATCCCAACATGTGCCCTCCTTAATACCTACTACCCAGTCACCCCATCCCTCCCTCCCTTCTGTAACCCTCAGTTTGTTTCCTAGACTCCAGTGTTCCTCACAGTTTGTGTCTCTCTATGATTTCTTCCCATTCAGTTTTCCGTTCCTTCTCCTATCAAGACGTTAACAATAGAGCTACCCCATGACCCAGCAATTGCACTATTAGGTATTTACCCCAAAGATACAGATGTAGTAAAAAGAAGGGGCACGTGCACCCCAATGTTCATATACATATACATATGAATATCTATGAGTAAAATATATGTATATATGTATATTAATAATGAATTGTGGCAAGTTGTTGGAGCAAAGATGAGACTCATTTATTTAAGTTTTTATTTAAATTCAGTGAGTTAACATACAGTGTAATTAGTTTCAGGTGTACAGTATAGTCATTCAGACTATACTGTCATTATATATAATATATATAGTCATTATATATTATAATATATGTTATATATTATATATAACATATTATATATAGTCATATATACATATATTTGTATATATATACATATATATATTATTATACATTATATATATATATATATATATATATATAGTCATATATATATAATCATTCAGACTATACATTCAGACCTGGTGCTCATCAGGACAAGTGCCCTTCTTAATCCCCATCACGTCTTTCACCCACCTCCACCTCCCATACTCGTGACCATCGGCTTGTGCTTCAATGGTAAAGAGTCTGTTTCTCAGTTTGCCAAAGATGAGACTTGTTCCATATGTCCCTCCTAGTAGCATGAGTATCTGCTGTCAGAAGTGAGTTTCCTTCCACGCCTGCATATGCCCTTGTTTGTCTGATAAGAACTCAGTTTCTTGACCATTTTTTTTTTCTCTTTCAGAACGGCTATGACCCTTCTTTAGTATTGCTTTTGCTGTGAGGTCATTTGTCCTTCATTCGTGCCACCCTGGGAGGGAACATAAATACAAATGTGAGAACTGGAACTGAACACTTGACATCAGTGCTATTATTGGAATGTTATGTGTCCTTCTGGGTAATAACTTCAAATTAGCATCATGTGGGACAGCTTGTGATCCAAGACTAGCACAATTTCAGTGGCCACATGAAGAAAAAGTTTTGTTTTGGTTTAGCTGGGTAATTCATTGAAAAGGCTTGGAGGTCCCTCATTTGACAGTAATACTGAACACTCACAATTGTATAGCAATTTGTACTGTACCTCCAGGTGCAGTAGAAACACACACACACACTTTCATGCTCACAAATTGGGATCAGCTTATGTGGGAGTGGAGTTTGTAGGCTCCTTTGTCTATTTTGAGGGGTATTAGAAGGCTTCTACCCCCAAATAGCTTGCCTTTCCATAAGCTCAAGGTCTTGCCTTTACATTAAGTCCACCTTCTCAAACATGGCATATTTTATTTTTTATTAACATATAATGTATTATTCGTTTCTGGGGTATAGGTTAGTGATTCATCAGTCTTACACAATTCACAGCGCTCACCATAGCACATACCCTCCCTGATGTCCATCATCCGGCCACCCCATCCCTCCCACACCCCTCCCCTCCAGCAACCCTCAGTTTGTTTCCTGAGATTAAGAGTCTCTTATGGGAAAATGAGGCATATTTTATTTCAAATGCAAATGCCCCTTAGTAGAAGCAAAGTATTGAGTCATAGCATGTTGGCACAAAGGATTTTATTTATTTGTTTATTATTTATTTATTTATTTATTTTTTAAATTTCTTTTCAGCGTAACCGAATTCATAGTTTTACACCACACCCAGTGCTCCATGCAAAAGATTTTATTCATTTCTTTGACAGACAGAGATCACAAGTAGGCAGAGAGGCAGGCAGAGAGAGAGGAGGAAGCAGGCTCCCTGCTGAGCAGAGAGTCTGATGCAGGGCTGGATCCCAGGACCCTGAGATCATGACCTGAGCCCAAGGCAAAGGTTTAACCCACTGAGCCACCCAGGTGCCCCGTCACAAAGGATTTTATGTTACTCTTTGCTTCTGGTGGTAGGAAAAGAAGAGACTAGAAGGTGTTCGTTTTCTGGGTAGGAGAAGCAAAATATCGATGAAGCCTTGAGACTTCTGCCTGGGATCAGCCCATGCTGCATTTACATGTGATCTTTGCATGTTTGACTGTGTTTGTGATATTACTATTCTCCAGCACCTTAATCCTAATAGCACTGTTAAATGGGAAGGAAGGGAACACTCTGGTTTGGATTAAATTTTATGACTGTCTGACATTTTCATGGGTGCCTCCCATGACCACAAATTAGTCTTAAGGCTCTTAAAAGTCAATCGTGTTTATTGAAAAGACAAGAGGCAGGGCTGTTTTTCTTTCTTTCAGTTTTCATCTAGCACTCTGAACATTGCAGGGGGCTCTGGAAGTACTGGCACCAGATCCCCTGGGTATTAGAGGAGGGGAAGTTGGAGCACCCTGGTCCCTGCTGGGTTCCTTCTGCAAGCCCAGGCTGGGTTCTGTCCCTCTGCCATGCTTTGCAGGGGTTAGAAGTGAACCTTCCTGCCAGAGACCTAGCCTGTGTCCTGGGAGGGAGTCCTGGGGCCTCTGAATCCTTCATGTCATGGTATTCGAGAGGCCTCCCTCTTCTCCCTAGCACTGTCTTGACTAGCATATCAGCCTTGATTTTTACGTGAGAAAATGGCGTAAAAACAGAACAATTACTGGGATTAATCCATCCTGCTGGTGGCATCCTAAAGGCACTGCTCATTACTTCCTCTCTTGTGTTTCCATGGAAATAGTCTGGTTCCTGTCCTTCGTGAGGACTTCTCTTCTTTTCTCTGGGTCGGGGTCTTTCCATGACCTGCTCTTTCCAACAATGGAGCTGCTCATCTGAATTCCCATTTGTGTATGAACTCCACATGTGTTCTTTCTTGTTAAGTGGAAGGTTCTCCTCCCCAACCCACCCCCTCAACCCTCCACATCTTTGTCTCTTGAACCAGAACGGAACACGTCTGTTGGACCCTGTGCCTTGTGACACGGGTGTCCCACTGTGCGTCGTCTCTGCCCCCCGAGGTAGTGAATGCAGCTATCCCCTGTGTGGCATCTGTCTTCCAGGCCCAGCTCACTGTGAGTAGAGGCGGGGGTGGGGGGGTACCTCCCTCACATGGGAGAGAGTGAGCAGAAGAAAAAACGTGGTCCTTTTATCATGCTGATAGGAGGGGTCACCTAGGGCATGATAGAAATTTAGAGCAGGACAGATGATTCCACAGAAAGAGGGATAAGAGGAGAGAGAAAATGAAGAAGCAAGAAAACTAGAAGCAGGAAGACAGGGTAAGAAGTGGGACGTTGCAGAAAAAGATGTGTAAATAACAATTTCTAAAAGGCTTGCTTATGACTTTCTTGTGTGCTGCCTTCTCAAGAAAGCTTTAAAAAAAGAAGACCTTTACCTTTTCAGGGTTTAGCAAGTGAGGTTAATTTTTCTTTTGAAAGTGATTCTGTGCTAGGAGAGAGCTGGGGAAGGGAGCACAGAGAGCTAGTTTAAGTTGGGAATGCATTTCTTACTGTGCACTCTTCTCTCCAGTGACCAGAGGATGGTAAGGAGGAAGAACATCTTGTGGAGGTTGGAGTAGAGAGGATTCTGTTATGACGGGATGTTATTCCTGCCCTGGACGTTGCATGAAAGTTAAGAAAAAACTCCTGCCTCATTCCAAATTATATTCGGTTTTAGATGGGTTTTATTTTTAGTCACACAAACTCAGGACCCTGGTGAACATAGGCCTAGGCCTGGTGCCTCAGTACGGCAGGAAGGAAATTCTCCTTGGCTCCAGCCTCTCTGGCCTCAGACCACCTGGAAAACTCTAGAAATACAAACCACCCCCTTGAGGTGGATATGGGTGGCATTATCAACACTGCATTGTACTGTGAATTCATTTACTGTGTTGATATTCTTCAGAGCTCTCTGAGAACCCAGTCTCATGGAATGGGGCTCAAAGAGAGGAGAGGTTTTTGGAATTTGGAGCATATGTTGCCCACATGAAGCCCCCCGAGCATCTGGAGAGGTGGGAACACTGTGGTATCAAGAAGGCTCAGAAGCTCTCCCAAGAAAACCATTCCTGGACAAGAATCTTTTATATCTTTATCCCAGAATAGCTGTGGGCCACTAAAAGGTTAGGTTTCTTTTTGGAAGCCTGCAAAGGGTAACTGGCATTCTAGTGATGGTTTTCAGAAATGTGCATCTTGTAGTGATTAGGGCATGAAGGATGAGATTCATTCTTGTGCTGCTAAACTTAGAATAAGGAAACACATTCTTTTAAAGTTTTTAAAGCTCAGAAAAGCTTCCTGAGAAGCCCATTTTCCATTTTAGTGAGAGAAAAACGTACAAAGAAGGTCAGTTAAAAGATTCATAAAGGCTGCATTATGCTCAGTGGAAACAATTCTTTGAAAAAGAGAAGAGGTTGGAGCTTAAAGATACAGTCAAGACCATTTTATAGAACCCTTCTAAGAAACCGGACCAAGCGTCTCCCCAAATGGAAGGAGTTTTGAAGAAATGGGAAGTGACCAGTTTTATGATCCGTATATAAGAAGAGTGGGTTCCATTAGGACTCATGCGATCCAAAGCATGAATGTTTCAGATGAAAGGATATGTATGCCATTTGCTCATATTGATGGTTCAAGTTTGAGGGCATTCTGCCATGGTGATGAGCAATTCAGTCCATATGGGTCATTCATTCAGGTGGCTTTGTGAACAGTCAAATCAGAATTTCCTGGTCCCTGCTTCTCAAGAGTTGTGAAAAATCAGTGTGGGACACTGCAATGTGTTTTGGTTGTACATAGTATGATATGAATAGATAACTACATGTATGTCTACCATGACCTGTGCGTCATTGACCCAAGATGAAACTGAGCTGCCAACACCCTATATAAACAAGTAAGAATAAGGCAGGTAGGACTGGCTGATCACCAGTTTCTTATTCCTAAGTGGTTGATTGGGGGAAAAAATCAAGTGCTTCCTGGCACTCTTCTGTCATCCACATTTATTCCTATGTCAGTAGATAAGCCTTCCTCAGATCACAAACTAGCCCAGATGCTGTCTCACAGTTTCTGCTTGAATATTTCATTACTTACCACAGCATTGCCTTGGAAGTTAAATATAAGTAAATCTCCATCAAATCCTGAGGCTGAATGTATCCTGGGGATGATTTGTGACATTTCCCTCTGCGTAGGTGAGAGACTATAGACCCAGGGAGGGAAAAGGACTCCCTTAGATCTCAATAGTAGGATGAGTACACAAAAGGACCCAATAGTAGGTAGGAATGCTGACTTGTGCTAGATCTTTATAGATTGTTTGGCCATGTTGTCTTATGTGTTAAATCTGAACTTTCGTTAGCACACTTTCCTGGGACCTGAAATTCACTTAGAACAAGAAGGCCCTTTGTTATTAAGTTAAAGAATTCCATAAGATTGGACTGAGGCAAGGCTATTTTGAAATGGAATTTTGCTGATTGATTATGTTATCATCTATCACCAAACAAGAAGGTCTATCTAATAGCTAATGATTTTGTCTTTGAAGAGCTTTATCCAGTGGAATATTGGCAGGAACACCATGATTTTGTGATCACATCTCCAAAAGTAGTTCCTCCCCTAGTTTCATGCAATATGCTTCATAAGGGGCCTCTCTAGAAAGCCATTTTGAAGGGGCTTCCTGTTAATAGATAACATTTGAAACAATAAAACAAGAACGACATTGTTTTCCTCATCTTCTATCCTAAATCGAATACTCTTATGGGGAAGGTAATTACATTCATCTCCAGAATGCATTAATATTTCTCTCTGAAAAACATCAGCTCTTCTCCACATTGAAGATACTTGTTCCTTGTAAAACTTGACAGTGTTGAAAGGTAGCCAAAATGTTGAGATCCTAGCTATAAACTAAGAATACTTTCTTGGCTTTCTGTTTCTGCATGGTACAATCCCACCGGACACTGACACAGCCCAAAGCACTAGTGTGCTTTCACATGATTGGCATTCTCTTTCTGAGGGCTTTGCTTAGAGATATTTTTACCGGGCTTTCACAGTGCCACTCTGACCCCTCTCCTTGCCCGCCTTTATTGATTTATTCATCAAACACTTACAAAAACCGTAGGAAGCTTATATTGCTTCTCAACCTTACCTATCCTGCTCTTGTTAACATCTTGAGAGAATGGATTTTTGTGCCAGGCACTGGAGCTATAGCAGGGAAGAAAGACAAGTAAGATTCCTCATGCCAAGGAAGTTATATTCTAATAAGAAGAGACTCATACAAAGTAAGCAAACAAATCAATAAACAAGTAGTTTGACACAGAAGAAAATAAAACAGAGATACCTCTGTGAAGAGATTGTATTCACACTGAGATATGAATGAAAAGAAGGAGCTTGACAGAAAAATCTGGAGGAAAAAAAATACTGGGCAGAGAAGATAGCAAATATAGAGAAGATAACAAATAATAGGTCAGAAGTCCTTCCTGATTTCTGTTTATTGAAAGAGCTGCTGAGGGGGCACCTGGGTGGCTCAGTGAGTTAAAGCCTCTGCCTTCAGCTCCGGTCATGATCCCGGGGTCCTGGGATCAAGCCCCGCATCAGGCTCTCTACTCACCAGGGAGCCTGCTTCCCTTCCTTTCTCTCTGCTTGCCCCTCTGCATACTTGTGGTCTCTCTCTCTCTCTCTCTCTTTGTCAAATAAATAAATAAATCTTGAAAAAAAAAAAAGAGCTGCTGAGGACAGGGGTGTGTGGTATGAGACACGGTCAGAGAAGCAAGGAGCAACCAGATCATGTTGAACGTATAGGTTATGGTAAGGATTTTTGAATTTATTGTAAAGGCAATGAGAGTCTGTCAGAAGAGTCCAGGGAAATGGACATTTTGTCATGCTTGAAGGTGCATTTCTCAGGAACAGTGGGTGTCCTGTTTTTGTTGTTGTTTCATTTGTTTGTTTTACCCCCTCGTGTGAGTTTTGCTTTGGTGGTGCAGAGTTTGGTTTAAAGGAAGCTTGATGGCTGCCTACATTATCTCAAATAGAAACCTGTAGATGGTCCATGTGGTTGGGTAAAAAAAATGGCACCACAAAGATACTAGGTCCTACTCCCTGGAACCTGGAGCTTGACCTTATTTGGAGAAAGGGTCTTTGCAAATATGACTAAATGAAAGATTTTTAAATGAAGAGATAATCCTAGATTATCTGAACAGACCCTAAATGCCACCACAGGGAAGTGAGAGGCAGAGGGAGATTCCACAGGCACAGGGGAAAACAAGATGAGACGGCAGAGCAGAGAGAGAGTTGATGGTGCTGGTTTTGAAGATTGGAGTGATATGGTCACAAGCGAAGGAGTCATCTGCAGCCACCAGAAGCTGGAAGAGACAAGGGCTGGATTCTACCCGGGAACATGCAGCCATGCCAATACACTGATTTCGGCTCAGTGAGACTGATTTCAGACTTCTGGTTTCCAGAACTATGAGAGAAAAATGGCTCACATCCTCAGCCACCACGTTTGTAGTAACATTACAGCAGCCACAGGAAACTAGTGCAGTCCTTGGAAATATTTCTGGGATGGTGACTTAAGCTTCAAGTACATTCAGAGCTTTCCTACTTCCTGCAGTAGTGTCCCTGACATGTGTGTATACAGCTCTCCTACTGGGGATTCTGGAGACCAAGGGAAATCAGTATAACATAGGGGGCATTTGTTCCTCCCTTTTATGGCCACTTAAAGTCCAACATGACTTTGTGTGCTGTCTACCCAAAGCCTACTGGAAACTCTGTAGGGTGTCTTAAGTAGGGTGTCTGATTTGTGTGCTAAATTGAAAAGATCACTTTGGGGCATAGCGTGGATTGGAAAAGAATCCTAATGGAAATACTTGCCAAGGGTACTTTGGGTTTTAGAGGGAGAAATGGTGATGGCTTGGATTAAGGATGTTGCCTTGGAGGGCAAGAGAAATAGATTTATGATCTATTTTATGGACTGAGTCAAGAGGACTTGCTGAAGGTTGACTGGGGGGAGAAGTCTTTGAGTCTTTGATATTATGATTGGCTGAAGTAGGGAGTCTTTGGTATTATGATTGGCTGAAGTAGGGAAGAAATGAGAAGGGGCAAGTTTGGGAAGGAAATCAGAGTTCTGTTTGATACGGATGGAATGAGATTCCTATGAGATTCTGTTGTGTCTTTACTAGAGAGGCATGCTCAGTCAGCTTGTTTGAAATTCCTGTGAGATCTCTTTACATTGCTCTCCTTCCTGTTGCTGCCTGTCTCCATGCATACCCATTAATTTAAAAAAAATTCAGATATGTCATATCTCTGTTTCTTATATGCAGAAGCCACTTCTCTTAAAGAGCTTATCAGCTAATGTGTGCGGCTGGCCCTGTATATGAAAAGATAACTCAGTAATGGGAGAGAAAGGTAAATCCTTGTGTTTGGCCGTCAAACAAATGCCACTGACAATAAGCCCTCAAGAGTTTGGAGAAGACACAGAGATAGTAGGCTGAAGTGCTTGGGAAAAAACTCCCTGGACCAATTGGAATGTGATTTTGGAAAGGATGATTTGGAATGCATCCAACCCCCTTAGAACCAGGTTAGCATAATTACTGGCAAGGTCTTAAACTAGGATTTTGTGGGTATTGCCTCCAGGTTCCATTTCAGAAAATTATTTTTGCCCTGAATGTTTCAGATATAATAAATGAACTTCTTTGGTGCATCAAGTGTGTAGAGAGGGATGTATCCTATTTTTGCCAGGGTATCTTAAGATTTATTATTTTTTTATTTTTTATTTTTTAAAGATTTTATTTATTTATTTGACAGACAGAGATTACAAGTAGGCAGAGAGGCAGGCAGAGAGACAGGCAGAGAGGGGGAAGCAGAGAGCCAGATGCGGGGCTCGATCCCAGGACCTTGAGATCATGACCTGAGCCAAAGGCAGAGGCTTAACCCACTGAGCCACCCAGGTGCCCCTTAAGATTTAGATTTGAATTAGTCCCCTAGTTTAAGTGGAGATGACCTGGATTATGGTAAAGTCACAGTGTATGACAGGAATATTGACACTGTAGGTGACGTAGGAATGAGAAAAAACTCATTCATTGTTCATGAATGATTCTACATATGCATTTGAGGAGCATATGAAAGGAGGTTCTGAGTACTGTTGAGAAAACAGCGTTTTTAATTGTGTGGATACTTAATACAGAAACCAGAGGCATGCGATGAAAGCTTTCATTGTAGTGACCGGCATGGATCAGAAGACGCTGATAATGTAAGAGAATCAGAGATTTTGAAGTCACCAAAGCTTGATGGAAAGATAGGAACAAGCAAGGTGGAGAGTTGTCTATGCTCACAAAGACCAAAAATAAGATGAGTCAAGAATACAGCTGAATTTCAACCAACTGAAGGCCGCACTATTCCTAGTTGCCCATAAAATAGGGCTCTCTTCTCACTATAAGGACAAAATAAGAAAAGCCACATGTAAATGAAGTAAATTGTAATTAAAGGTAGAGCCTCCATCTTGGTGGAAATTGTAGGGAAGATTTTGGGAGGAGTGCATCTATGATGTAATCATTTCAGCTAAAACCTTCTGTGTAGGATATGAGATTTTTTTAAAAAAATTATTTATTTATTTATTTATTAGAAGATAGGTAGAGAGCACCAGCAGGAGTAGGGGCAGGGAGAGGGAAGAGCAGACTGGGCTTTGAGCATGGAACCTCACAGTGGGGCTTGATCCCACAACCTTGAGGTCATGACCTGAGCTGAAATCAAGGGTCAAGCTGCCCAATGGACTGAACCACCCAGGTGTCCCGGCATATATGACTTTTATTTCCCTCACAGACTTTGGTCAAAGTCTGTGTAAATGCATATCTACATCATCTCCTTTTTTCTACTTGTCATCCCCACTGCCTGGCAGGAGCTTTGGCCTGGGCAGTGATGAGAGTTCATTCTCCAAGCTCGGGATGGAGGCGGTTATGAAGCCTGGTTCTTAGATTGCTAAGGTTGCCTATACCAGTCTGGGAGGATCCGGTCAGGCCACAGTGGGTAGTTGATGTCCAAGACAGGGGATCAAAGTAATGGTTATTGTGATTTTATAAAAAGACGCATAAACACTAAACTTCAAAGAGTTGTGAATTTTCAGGTCTTTCTAAACTTGGATGCTTCTAGTGTTACCAGTGTTACTCTGGTTTTAGCAGACTTAGGAAAGACTGTGACAGCAGAGTTCTGTTGTTCAAAACTGGAAAAGTGTCCAGGTTCTCCAGGCATCCCATAAATTAAAGTCTGTTCACCTTATAGCTTTATGTTTCTTCCTGATTTTTCTCCACAAGGAAAGATATAAATAAGGATATCAATTAATCTTCACCTGAATTTGGAATTTCTTCACAATGAAACAGGAGAGAGAGAGAGAGAGAGTGATAAATTCCATCTTCTTAGTGCTTGTGGCAAATAAAATTATTAGAACTGAAAACACCAGGTCCTTCCTTGGGATCTCTTATAATGGTCAGACAGACAATGGGAAATTTGTTCCCATCTCCTCTTTTCGGATCTCCATACTGAGATTAAGAGAAAAAACTAAGACTTACAAATAAAAATAATATAAGGCAGGCATAAATTCCTAACCAAGCAAGTATTTATTTAAGTACATTTTAGCATAATATATAGGAAATAGAGGGATACAGAGCAACTAAAATGCCTGGGGAAGTATTAGCTCACAGTTCACAATAGCCAGATAACTGAGGAATACACACGCATTCAACTGAGTGGTCAGCAGATTCCATGAGCCAGATTCAGCTGTCCACCATTATATACAGTCCCCAAGCTCTGAGTGGTTTTTATTTTAAATTTTATTTTATTTTTTTTTTAGTGTTCCAAAATTCATTAAATGGTTGAAAAGGAAAATAGAAAGAAGGATGGTATTTTGTGACACATTAAAAGGATGTAAAATTCACATTTCAGTGCCCATAAATAAAGTTTTATTGGAACACAGCCATGTTCTTTCATTTACGTATTGTCGGCTTTCACACCGCAATGGCAGAGTTGAGTCGTTGTGACAGAGACCATCTGGCCCATGAAACCAAAAATACTTACTAGCTAGCCCTTGACTGAAAATTAGTTTGCTGACCTCAGCTCTAAGAGAAGACCATACGCTGAAAACTGTATCCAACCTAAAGCAGGTTTATCGGGACAGAGCTTAAAGTAAGTGTACTAAATACATTGAAGAGATACAGGAAGTGGTAAGCAACAGGATAAGAAAATTAGTTATATTTAAAAGAACAGTTGGGCATATTCAGGGTGGAAAACATAATAGTTGAAATTAAGAACATAATAGAGGTACCTGGTGGGTTCTGTCAGTTCAGCAATGGACTCTTGGTTTCAGCTCAGGTCATGATCTTGAGATTCTGGGATCCAGCCTTGTGTCAGGCTCCATGCCCAGTGGGGAGTCTGCTTCTCTCCTTTTCCCTCTGCCTCTTCCTCCGTTCACACACACACACTCTCTTTCTCAAATAAATGAATAAATAAATCTTTTTAAAAAGAGCACAATAGATGCGATCATCACCAAGACGGACAATGTTGAAGAGGAATCCATAAGCAACGCTCACTCCTGTTTGGTTAATTGAGATGAAGGCTCAATTATTTCCCTTTGATTATAGATTTTCTAAATATTGGATTGGTTCCTTGTCATCCTCTGAAGCTAATCAGTTAGTTTGTAATTATTATGAACTCAAGGATATAAACATATTTGATGAGTCTTGATCTCTCATAACTCCTACCCTTTTTGAAGTTCAAAGTTTCCCATATTTGGCCAGTGGGGGGAGCCTCTTCAAGTTGGCTCCCAAATCTGTTGATGGGTGTTGAACGTCCTCCATGTGTGCAACGTATGACATCATCTTGTCCAACTTCTGCTCTAGACCTGGAACTTGCCATTGTCCAGGAAGCTCTGGTTTCTTGTGATTGGAACTAGGATTTCAAGACTACAGTATTTGTACTAGGGATATTCAATGCTACTATGTTGGTCATTGTTCTCGCCTATCCCCATACTCTGAACTACAATGTATATGAGTTATGTGTAAGATAAGACGTGAAATAATGCTGATTTCCCAATTCAAATTCAAGACTGTGGGAATTTTACATAACATGGTCTGTTATTACTTATGTCCCTCTTTGTCACACTAAAAATATCCCAGAAATGATTAATTATTTTGTCCCCCATTATATACACAATAGTCTGAGAAGAACAATACAAATGTTACCACTTTACTGCGGTTAATGTAAATATATGCCTATACTCTTCCTACTCTCCCTCTATATAATTGTACCATATCTGCACTGTCAGACTATATGGCCATTCGTTATTATACTTTCATTTCTAATCCTCATTTAGAATTCTGTTTTAATGTGTTTAATGCTTATCACCAGTGCTTATATTAATGTCTCTCTAGATACTTTGGATGTTTGAACCCATGTTTTACAGTTGATTCCTCATAAATGTTGATGGCAATAATATTCCCTCAATTCCTGATGTCGATAAGTTTGTGTCCTTCATACTTGAAAGTAATTTTGTGGGAAATGAAAATCTTGGTTTACATTATAATTTTTATTTAGTATGTTAAATTTATTACTCCTTAATCATCTGGCATAGAAGATTGTTTTCAATGTCTGATGATAATCCAGTTTCATTTTCATTTTCCTTGTAAATCCCTTGCTCTTTTGGCCAAGGTAACAAAAGGATTTAAAAATTTTTTAATTGAAATTTTAATAATTTTATCAGAGTAGAATTCCTTTGGTTATCTTATGTCTTCATATACATACATATATGCATTTCAAGAAATTTCCTTGAGTTATACTTCTTTGTATTCTGTTTCCTTGCTTTTTTTTTTTTTCTTTTTCTTTTTTAAATACTTCTTCATTAGGGAATCCTGTTATGTAGGTATTAGATATTCTTTATCTATCTTCTGTATTTCTACTTTCTCATGAATTTTTAAAATTTGCTTTCCATTTAAATTTTTCTTTTTTCTCCTTCTACCTAACTACCTAACTTAAGCTTATTGTTTTATTTGCTCTTTTGTTCCTTCTAGTTCATTCTTTATCTTTAAAATCATATTTGCTGTTATTTCACATTTTTCTGTGTTCTCTCACCTCATTTCCATGTGTTACTATTTCAGATTTATGCTCTGTTTCACATCTTGTATCATTTCCTAAATTAATTTTAGCTTATTTTTAAATAGAGTTTCATAGTTTTATTTTTGTGAACATGGCTTACAGGTGTACCTTCATTTTAGGCATGCTATTTGGCTTCTTCTTTTTTCCTTTCTTTTTTCTTTTCTTTTTTTTTTTTTAATGAGAATCTCTGGCTCTTTTCCCTACCCTGACATTTATCTGGAGCTTCTCTTCCTTTGTCGTTTTTTTTTCCCCCCTTAATTTCCTCCCACACAGTTGCTGATGTCATGCAGGTCCTGTGGCTTTTGGTAATCTGTCCTCAGCCATTTGTTTTTGGGGATTCCAAGAAATGGATACCTTGTTACTTAGTTGTGCTGTAAAAGCTGTTCATGGTTTTACATTTTCATATCTACTTGAATTTACTTCTCAACTGTAGAAGACAGAAAAAAATAGCAAAACACATAATAAAGGAATCAATAGAGACAAAAGCACAAATTAAAAACGAAACAACAAAAGAATTAATTTGATCAACAAAACTATCTTTTTTCTCTGAAAAGAAAGACTAATAACAAAGTAAATCTGATGATTGATTCATAGACATGACAATGTGAGGAACAAAGATGCACTTTGATGAACACAACAATATAACCTTAAATTTGAAAGCCCAAGCAAAATAAGTTATTTTCTAGGTAAATATAAAATATAAAAACTAGCTCAAGAAGTAGAAAACTACCTAAACCAACGTGCAAAAAAGAGTTAACATAGCAGACCTGAAACTAGTCTCTTTAGAAGTACCCACTTCCGCGTTGGCTCTTGGCTGACATCTGAGATCTTTGGCACTAGATCCATTTCCTGCACTGATATGAAAATGTTCCCTGTTGAAGGTGGTTCGCTGTGTTGGAGACTGTAAAAAATCACTCTGATTTATGCTGAATTACCTGCTTTTCTTCTGGGAATCTGGGGTTTTGGAATATGCTAGACAGAAGGTATCTGTATGACCAATCCCCCATAAAAAAAAGCTGGGCACTGAGTCTCTGATGGGCTTCACCAGGCAAATGCATTGCAGACATGTGACTGCATTTTTCATTGGTGGGGAGTGGAGCATGGGCAGGAAGGAGAGGGCATAAAGAAGCTTGTGTGTGGGTTTCTCCAGACTCCACCCATGTGTCTTGCCCTTGTTAAAAGATCTTTCTTCTGCATTGAGTCTTAGCTGTGGTACAAATGTCTCCCAGGGAACCTCTGAATGTTGTCCCCCTAGTGAATGACACACCAACAATTCTTTTTTTTTTTTTTTTTTTTAATTGTCAGAGAGAGAGAGAGCGAGCACAGGCAGAGTGGCAGGCAGAGGCAGAGGGAGAAACAGGCTCCCCGCCAAGCAAGGAGCCCAATGTGGGACTGGATCCCAGGACGCTGAGATCATGACCCGAGCCGAAGGCAGCCGCTTAACCAACTGAGCCACCCAGGCGTCCCACACACCAATTCTAAACTACTTGGAAAGGAGAGTCAAGTTTCCACCCCTCCTAAAACTGTACCAGGTTCAGACAGTTGCAGGGGCACACAGTACCAAATGTTCAAAATAGTCGACTAATTGAAAGTCTTTATTGTCTTGGCTTTTCCTTGATATATGGATTTCCATGTAGGATGTGTGGATTTGTTACATTTCTGCAGTCTTTTTTTTTATCAGTTTGCTAAATTTATCTAGTTTCTAGTTCTCTTCTTAATTTCAAGTCTGTTGTTAAACACAGGAAGATTCATGATTGTTCTTTTAATATTTTAATTTTTTAAATATTTTAATTCTATCTTAATGATTAGAATATCTCTTTTTATAGGACATGAGCTTTGAAGTTATATTTGCTAAATGCACATTTTCACTCTTCTTTGATAGCTAGGAGATCGTGTGCAAATTAATGAAGGTTTTTGAGCCTCAGTTTCTTTGCATGCACCAAGTACTCGTATCCAATATACTTAGAGTGCATTATCCCACAAGGTTGATATAAGGATTAAATTAGGTTATGCACTTACAATAAAGTACTAACAAAATGACTAATACATATAATTCCTTTGATTATTAAGTACAGTTGACCCTTGAACAAGGTGGGGGCTAAGGGGTGTTGACTTCCCATGGAGTCAAAATCCATGTATAATTTTTGAGTGCCCCAAAACTTAACTACTAATAGCTTATGGTTGACCAGGTGCCTGACTGATAACATAAACAGTTGATTAACACCTATTTTATTCAAGTATTGCACGCTGTGTTCCTACAATAAAGTAAGCAAGAAAAAAAGTTATTTAGAAAACAACAAGGAAGAGAAAATACATGGACAGTACTGTACCATATTTATTGAAAAAATCCACATATAAGTGGATCCATGCAGATCAAACTCAGGTTGTTCAATGGTCAACTGTATCGCTACATAGTGCAGATTTAAACCCAGAGGCATCTATTATGATTACTGATGTTTAGACTAAGTTCAACTTAGTAATTATTCTCCTGGAATGAATAAATATATCTATCCAGTCATTCACTCACATATTTACTTGTCATTTATTCAATGAATCTTAAGTGTCAACTGGTATTCTGGGCCATGGTATTCTGTGGCCAATAAGAAATGGTATTGTCGGGGCACCTGAGTGGCTCAGTGGGTTAAAGCCTGTGCCTTCGGCTCAGGTCATGATCCCGGGGTCCTGGGATCGAGCCCCGCATCGGGCTCTGTGCTCAGCGGGGAACCTGCTTCCCTTCCTCTCTCTCTGCCTGCCTCTCTGACTGCTTGTGATATCTGCCTGTCAAATAAATAAAATCTTAAAAAAAAAAAAGAAATGGTATTGTCAGATGTAGTGAACAGAAGGGCCATCTGTATCCCAATGTTCATAGCAGCCATGGCCACAGTCGCCAAACTGTGGAAAGAACCAAGATGCCCTTCAACGGACGAATGGATAAGGAAGATGTGGTCCATATACACCATGGAGTATTATGCCTCCATCAGAAAGGATGAATACGCAGCTTTTGTATCAACATGAACGGGACTGGAAGAGATTATGCTGAGTGAAATAAGTCAAGCAGAGAGAGTCAAGTATCATATGGTTTCGCTTATTTGTGGAGCATAAGGAATAACAAGGGGGACATGGGGATTTGGAGAGAAGGGAGTTTGGGGAAATTGGAGGGAGAGACGAACCACGAAAGACTATGGACTCTGAAAAACAACCTGAGGGTTTTGAAGGGGTGGGGGGTGGGAGG
>PISX010029823.1:0-19538 GCA_004024625.1 Mellivora capensis | reverse complement strand
CCCTCACTGAGCACCCCCCCATCCCCCACACCCCTACTCACACCCCGTCTCCCTCACTGGAGCCTCCTTCCTTCCATTCTTCGGGACCATGAAGAATGCTCTGACTCCAGCCCTAGGAGTGCCATGTGGAAATGCTTCCTCCTGAGCCCTTGACTCAAAGGCTGGGTAGATAGAGGAGGGCAGGCTGGTCCCAGGCCAAGGGTGGCTGCCCAGACTCCCACCCAGCCCCACCTGGACAGCTGCAGCCCACCAGCCACCCCGCTTCCTCTGCTGGCTCTTCCTGGGCTGGCCCTGCTCCAAAGGGGTCTCAGGCTGCCGTCGGTCACTGATCCCAGCAACCGCCCCAGCACACACCAGGGTTGCTCAGAGCTGAGCCCATGAGAGATACCAAGGCACAAGAAAGTCTAAGCAACAGGGACTCAAGGCCCCGTGCTCTGAAAACTCCCTGCCAGTGCAGAAACAATCATAGAGGGAGGCCTTTGTCTGTGGCTTTGAGGTTCTAAGAACACCCAGAGCTTTGTGTTCTAAGAAAATCAAGCCTCTATTATAAGTCCCTTTATTTCAAGAGTCTGTGCTTCTTAGATTCTATGCATGCAAGAGCCTAGAGTCCTGAGAGTGCAGGAGTCCAGGACCCCGTTATTCTAACTGCCTGACAAGCCAGAACTCGGCTAGGGTCTCCATGACCCTCAGAGCCCGCTGGTCTGGGGACTTTAGTCTCTGTGAATACCAGGTAAGAGAGAGGGGCCCCAGCGAACCCCTGCACACTCGAGGTGCATTCCTCTGCCCTCTTGCTAACACAGCTGTCCATCGCCCTCCTGTCTGCTAATTAAATCTCAGGCAACTTTAAAGGAGAAGGGAAGGACTGCCATCAGGGACTACCTTCTAAGTGCCAGGCACACCTGGTTGATTCTCTCATTTAATCCTTATGATATTATTAGCCTGACTTGACAGTTGATAAAACTGAAGTCCTGGGGCATGAGGTCATTTGTATAAAGTCACATAGCTAGAAATAGTAGAACAGTAATCCAAACTGGGCCCCGTGGCAGACCATGCCTCCTGGCAGCAGGCTGACTCAGGAGAAGAGCCCAGGGGGCCTCCTTCCGTGCTCCCTCCTTGGCCCAGCTCCAGTGGCAGAGACTGTGGCTCCCTCTTCTCTCTCCTCCCGGAGCTGGAGGCAGCCTAGAGCCGGCCACATTTCCTGTCCTGATTGATCGCAAGGCGCTCCATCCCTCAAAGTCTCGCAAAGACTCTGTGGTGGGACCAGGAGATGTGGCGTTTTGTTTCTAAGCAGCCGTCGCTATGGAAGCCAGGTGCTGCCAGCCCAAGGCCTAGCAACGAGGCCCTGGAGCAGGGCAGGGCGGGAGGGCATTGTCGGGGGCTTCCACGGCAGCCAGTGAGTAAGGGTTTGTGGGCTACTCTGTGTTCCAGGCTGGAGGGCTGGACCTGCTGCCCTCACTGGGCACACGATGGGGGGACGGAGGCAAAGGGGCAGGACCTGGCAGGCTCTAAAGGGCAGAAACCCAGAGATAAGAGCAGAGAGAGACTTGCAGAGACAAAGGGAGTCTAGAGATAGTGAAAGGCAGAGACATCATCAGAAAGAGGAAGACACAGGAAGGTGGGAGAAGACAAGAGCTGGTCAGGGTCATGGAGACCACTTAGACGATTGGCAAGGAAGGACTGACTCCCAGAAGGGCCTGCCTCCAGAGAGGGTGTGTCAGAGAGAAGGAGGAAGGGGCAAGGGATGACATAGATGGATGGACGAGTGACAGGAGATAAGCCTGAGGCAGGAGGCAATAGAGTTAGATAATAAAGGAAAGAGGACTCGGAATGGAGGGACAGGCGGGGCAGCAGAGACTCGGGAGGCACAGCAGAGGACTGCAGGGGCCGGCCTATGGCAGTAGGACAACAAGGGCACCAAAGTCACAGGCGTCCTGAGCTGGCCCCGCCTCTTGGGTCTGCCTGTAGGGGGTCACCAGCCTTGTACCACCAGCCCCTCACCCAACCTCTCCCCCAGAACACAGAATCATCTAGGCCCTCAAAAAGAGGCTGGTCAGAGGTCACATGTCTCTCTAACCCCCCAGGGGCAGGTCTTGCCCAAGGTCAGACAGTGAGGCACTCTCTGAAATGGCAGGAAAGCAGGCGGGAATCCCAGTCCAGGGCTCCTCCCACCCTCACCTGAGTCAGGCCGCTCCTTGCGGTTTCCCACAAACTTTCGGCCAGTATAGAGAGGCACGCGTGTTCCCCCACCAGAGTGAAGTAGATGACAGAAGCTAAGATGGGACCCCCTTTACTTCCTTCTTCCTCAACAACCTTGTGTCAGGGCACTGGGGACCCTGTGTCAGGACACAAGGGGACCCAAGGATGGAGCAGACAGCATCTGGTGGAGAGATGGCCCACACCTGCCCTGTCAGGGGTGTGACTAGGAAAGGCAGACTCTGGGGAGCCCCGAGTGGCCCGGCTCCTTGGGAACAGGGAAGTGGCAAGCATTTAACAGGCAACATCTCATTTGGTCTTCACCATAAGCTATTATAGATGAGAAGACTGAGGACCCCCAAAGGAGAGTGATTCACCCTAACTACCACCAGCCAGCAGATGCCTGAATCAGGACCTGAACCCAGGTCTCTGGGGGCCAGTGCCAGTTAAAGTGACTGATGGAAGCCTGTCTGCCAGGGGCCTGCTCAGGGCCCTTCCCAGAGGGAGCAGGGGACGGTCTCCAGCCCTGCTCTGGCCACCATTCCTCCCAGTGCCGGATGCCCTCCCCCCATGTCAGAATGGGGGCTAGACTAGCCTCCTGTCAGGGGTCAGGTACTAATCCCCCTCTCCACCCCGCAATGCTAATTGTTAACACTGTCAGCCGCACCTGACAGCCGCTCTGGGAGCTCATGTGCCTCCAGAGACCCCCCAGCCCCCATCAGCACCAGCCTTGCTCTCTCTACACTCCTGAGGGGGGATCAAGACGCAGTCTAATTAAGCACCTACTATGTGCTCCCCGGTGGTGTGAAGCACTTTACACTCATTATCTCCTTAAATAGTCTCCTAGGGCTCTGAGGGCTTGCCGCCACCTCCTGCCACTCTGGACCCTGGCCTTTCTGCTCGCCCTCCCCACACCTCCCAGCACCTACCCTGGAAGCAGCTTCCGGAGCAGTGGAGCTCCAGAACCGTGGGTGCACACAGGTGCCTGGGAACTGGCAGTTTGATTCTCAGCTGCAGGGCTGACTATGGGGGGGGGTGGGGAGGGGGGAAACGGGGAGGTGTAGGACAACAGCAGGAAGGGGAGAGAAAGGGAGAAGGGAGAGCACATGGAGCTGGGGGCACAGGGGCAGCAGGCCACCTCTCACCAGCCACACTCCGCATACATGGGCCTGCCTGCCGGGCCTGGGCTGCAGCCAGATCATCGACCCCCGGTGCCATGCTCCCTTGAGCCCCAGTTCCTGGAAGGCGGAGCTGCAGGCATTATTGATTGGCTGCCTCCAAGCCTCCTCTTCCTCATGCCTGGAGGCTGCCTCCTCCATGCAGCCCTCCAGCTGATTGGTGTCACTGCCAGGGTGATTCTGGGGGCAGCCTGGGGGCAATGAGCAGAGACTCCTCATCTCTTCCTCAGCCCAGTGCTCTCCCTACTCCTCTGGAAGCTGGTCTGGGTAGATGAGTGGCACAAGGGCCAGCATGGAGGCTTGTGTTTGTACATGGATGTGTGTGCATGCATGCCTGTGTTTGTGTGCGCATGTGTGCACATATAAGTAAGTCAGTATAGCAAAGGAGTTGCTAATAATAAGATGTAAGCCATACAACTTGGGTTTAAATCCCACCTCCTCCAGTTCCTGGCCATGTGCACCTGTGAAAGTCACTTAACCTCTCTGAGCTTCAGTTTCCTAGCAGTAGTACCCAACTAACAGGATAAATGAGAATACACATGCAGAACTCTGGCACAGTGTTTGGCATACGGTATTTTTTGATACATGAAAGTTTCCTATTTTATTACTGTCACTGTGAGCATGTGTGCATGTATGCATGTGTAGGTATCCTTGGGAGGAGGGATTTCTGGTACTCCAGCAAAGGGGTGTAGGCTGCTTCCTAACCCTTGACTCCCCTAGAGTAGGGGCTGCCACCATACTCCCAGCCCAACCTCAGAGAAGGGGGAATAGCTGCATTGCTCCTCCTCCCCTCCCCCTGCCTGCAAAAATACCCCACCTGTGCTGAGTAAAGCTGTAGGGGGGAGATGGATGGCTTGGCGGCCACCAGGCAGAACTGGTGATTAGAAGGCTAACGGCCCAGCATCCGGAAAGGAATGGGAGGGAGGCTGAGCTGTGGGACCATCCATCAAAGCTGGCAGGCCCAGCAGTGCTGCATAGTGGGGTGGAAGAGAGGCAAGGGGACAGCTGCGAGGTGGAGGAGTATAGACAGGCCAAGGGCCAGGCAGCCAGACCCAGCTCCGCTCTGACCTATTCAGTAACCCTGAGTGAGTCACTGTTGCCCTGAAACTTCAGTGTTTTCATCAGGACAACGGGGCTAAATGTCTCTCTCTGCCCTGATAAGTTCCAGCCACAGTAGACCCAATATCAGGCCCCCGGGCCAGGAAGAGCCTGGGGAGAGTGTGAGGGCCTCAGAGATGCCCTTACCTCCTGGGGGTGCCCCATGCAGACAAAGATGCCTGAGAGTGCAAATTAAAGAATGCAGCATAGGGCTTGGGCTGGAAGCCTGATGGCCCAAGTTTCTGACCCTAATCAATTTCTGACCGTGATCTCTTGCTGACCTCAGCCAAGCCTCTGGCTTCCCAGGTCCTTCCTTGGATGCCCTACCCCACTACCATCAACACACAAGAGGCAGGGAGGGCCATAGCACAGCTCTTGCCTATGCAAATTTCATTCAAACTAAGGGCGAAATCATCCATGGGCCCTCCTCACCTTTTGGAGATAGTGGTTACCTGGAAAAGTCCTGGCCAGCAAGTCTGAGGCAAGAGGTCCTAGCTGAGTTCTACTGAGATCCTGGCAGAACCCATAGCCTTGGTTGGCTTTAGTGACCTCAGCAAGCTTGAGCAAGTCACTTTCTCTCTCTGTGCCTCAGGTTTCCCATTTCCAGAATCAAACACTCAACAACAACAATTCTTCAGGAGCTCCTCTTTCCCTAAGGGACACAATGCAAACTCCTCATTGTAACCACAGCCCCCGAGTTCTTCCCCAGGCTCCAGTCCTCCTCTGCTCCCTGCTACACTGCCTACAAGTAGGCTTCTCTGGATTTCTGTCAACTCCCCATCCCTTTTTATGTTTCACTTCTGGACTCATGGTTCACCTCTTCACCCCTGATCCTCTGTATCTCCACTGGAAAATTTCACTCAACAGGACCAGAAGTATCACTCCCCCTGCAAAGCTGTTTGCATAGCCTCTGGCAAAGCTAAAGCAGCCCTCTTTGCAGAGCCAGCAGTGGCTCCCACACACCTTCTCTGAAGCCCAGGCCAGGATGTGCCTATGTCCCCATCTCACTCTGGGCTCTTAAGGGTGAGGGCTGGGCTGGGCCTGATTCCCAGAATAGGGGGAAGAGGTGGGCAGCTCAGGGCCTTGCACAGGGATGAGGCTTAGAGAAAATGGAAGAAAAGAAAGGAGGAGGAAGGGAGGGAGGAATGAAAAGAAAAAGAAAGCAGAGAGGAAGAGAAAAAGCTATCCCCAAGGTTCTTTTGGATCTAGCAATCTGAAGGAATGCTAGGCTACTCCAGATGTAGCCCCCATGCCCTGGTCCTTGCTCCATCTCCAGCTGCCTCCCCCCTGCTTCCCCCTTTGGGCCCCAGTCCCCATCAAACACACCAGTACAAAAGCCCAGAGCCAAAGGGGTCTCTGGCCTCTGCCACTGCTCCCTGACTGGAGGCTAAGAACATGCCTGGTCGTCATAGTGATGGTGCAAAGCTGTCATCACCAATTCATCGCTGGAGCCCTGGGAGGCCAGCGAGGTGTGAAGAGAGCTAGTCAGAACTAATCAGAGCCACCACTAGGGGCAGGAGTCTTGGGGTTGTGGGCCAGGGAGAGGATCAGAGATTAAACTCCATCACCCCAATCCTGCTGTGTCCTTCCCTCAGCCTTCCAAAGCCCTGATAGGAAGGAGGAGCACAGACCTTCCCTCAGTCTGTCCTGTGCACCTACTGTGTGTCTAGCTCAGTCCAGTCTCAGAGCTGGGTTCAGCAAAGGTTGGAATAGGAAGCCCTGTACCTCAGAGCCTCTGAGCAGTTATCCAGGTCCTGCTGTCTCCAGTAAGGCAGGGGGTGTCCCTCCTCAAGTCACAGGGGCTGAGAAGAGGTGGAGGGAAGCAGAAAGAAATGAGCCCATATGCTGTGCCCTTTCCAAGCAGGCAAATGTGCCAGGCATTCCTAAAAAGTAACTCGTTCAATCCACCTAGAAAACCTATAGGGTCAAAATTATTACTTTTTTTTTTTTTTTTTTACAGATGTCTGAATATTCTCTCTGCCTCAATCTTCCCAGCCAATCCCATTCCCCTCCTCCAGGAAGCTTTTCAGAATGCTCCATCCCGCACTCATCCTCCCTACCTGGAACTCCCTACGATAATCGATCGTGAGTGAGGGTCCTGATCTCTCCAGTCTGACTGGACTGCGGCTCCTCCTTTTCTCACCTGTAGCTGTGGAGGGTAAACTAGGCGGGCCCTTCCATCCCAGGGGCACCGCAGGCGACCAGGAGACCACGCCCATTATTAGGAGGGCGGAGCTGTCCGTGGTTCTGACCTCTCCCAGGCCTGTCTCTAGAAGTCGCGCTTTTTTTTTTCTGTCCTAAATCGTCTCTTCCTCAGCTTGGGGGAGAAAGGCCAGTCTCCACCTGCGAGACACCTCTGCTCTCCTCTCATTTAGGTCCATCATCCACAAACCTTGAAACAAGGAACCCATTTGGAGTAGGAGAATGAGAATAAAACTAATATGTATTCACTCAGCAAGCATTTATGGACACTACTATGTGTGGCCCTGTGAATAGAGCTTGCGATAAAATAGTGAACAAAACAGACTTACTTCCTGCCTTTTTGGAGGATTTTTGTCTTGTTAAGTCAGCACTGGACTTTGCTTAATGCACATTCACCCACGTGGTCCTTACAATGTGTGGGAAGGTGGATATTATTATGCCCATTTGACAGTGAGGGAAACTGAAGCATGGGGTAACAAAGGAACCTGCCCAAGGCCACGCAGCTAGGCAGGTGGGTCACAGACCTAGTCCCTGCCCTCAAAGAGTTCATAATCTAGTTTACCTGTCCCAGTTCTCCAACAGGCATCTCTGGCAAGTGTTCCTTGAGTCTGATCTGAATTCTTCCTACCACTGCTCTGACCTGGCCTCTCTTTGTTGAGACCTCTGTGGGGTAGAGGATCAGCTTTCATCTCCTTGCAGACACCTGGGGTGCTTCCATGAGCTCCCAGCCCTTTCTCCACCCCCACCTTGCACAGAGGCCTCCCCTTCCCCCCAGGAGAGAGTGAGGTGTGTGCTCTAAAAATACCTTAATCCCTCCCTGCTCTTGCTCTAATTAAGCTGAGTGAGTCACTACTTTAAGTAATTTATTGCTAGTTACATAATTGCTTTAATATTTGGTTCCAGAACTGGGGAACAAAAGTGCCCCCTTCTTTTCCGGGAATTGCTAATTCTCAGAGGGGTTTATAGCCCCTGGAAGGGGGAGATAGGGAGAGATGTGGAGTCATCTTGGCCAGGTCCCTGCTCCAGTCTGGACCCACAAATGGTCATTCCCATCAGGGCCACAGGGCTCACCTGATCCAAGGAGGGACGGGTTTGTGAGAACACCAACTCTCTACTCCCTGTCACCCACTCTGTGGATTTCCGAGGCCACCACTTCCAACTGACCCCACTCTCAGACCCAGACTGTATCCTTAGGAAACTGTGGCCTGTGCATCCCGTCCTCTCCCTGGCCTCACTACCTCTGCCAGGAGGTACAAAGGCCACAGGAACAAAGGCCCAGAAAGGGTGAGCATTTCCTTGGCATCGCCCAGCAAGTTAGAAGCAGCTCCAGTCTATATGTCCAGGTTTTCAGCTCAAGTAAAAAACCAGCACCTCTCACAGCCCTGTAAAAAGTCACCCCCCAAAGGGGATTAACTGCAAAGGGCACAGGAAAGTTTGAGGCAATAATACTCTTGTCTTGACTGGAATGGCAGTTATATGGCTGTATATTACATTTATTAAAACTCATTGAATCATAAACCTTAAATTGGTGATTTTACTGTATATATGTTATACTTCAATAAAATAGATGTAAAAAATTAAATTTAAAAAAAAAGGAGTTACACCCTCACTTTCTGATCCCCCCATAGGGTAACAGCTGTACAGAATCAGCCGCCATGCAGATACTGAGGAGGGGAAGTGCAAAGACCCAGCCATGGAGGGCACATAGTAGGCACTCACACACGTTTGTTTCACTCAATTCCAATTAGCAAGGACTCACTAGGCACCTCCTGGGTGCCCTTGCACATCCTTGATCTCATTAGCTCTCCCTCAGCTCTCACAGAGCCCGGAGTGGGAGCCCAACTGCATGCCAAGTACACCACACACTTGTCTCATTTAATTCTTGCAGCAGCCCTAATGAGATGGGCTCTATTAGTGTTCCCCTTTCACAGATGAGGGAACAAAGGTGGCAGAACTTACACATGTCCTGCTGCCAAGAAGTAGAAGGGCTGAGATTTGAACCAGGAGACAGTTCCCAAGACTTATGCTCATAACCACTCTACTCTATGCCTCCCTTTACCAAACTAAGTGGCCTGGATTAGGAGACTGTGTCTGGAGGCTGTGCCTCTGACCCTAGGTGTTGAATCATGAAGTTTTCCCCAGGCTTAGAAGTACAGGCAGGATACACCCAAGCAAAGAGGGCAAGTGAGCATGTGTGAGCTCAGAGAAGTGGCAAGAGGTAGGACTGGCTTTGGGAAGGAGGGAACTGGATTGGGCAGCAAGCCTAGAAGAAATGCAAAAGAAATCAGGCAGAGTCGGAAAAAAAAATGAGGCAAAGAACATCTGGCTATGCCAGCCTGTGCATTAAATGCTTACTCAGGCCCCGAGCAGTCAGAGCTCCTCATTGTTATTCCTGACTCTGTCCCCCTCCATCCCAAATTTGTCTCTGCTCGGTTTCTCAGCCCTAATGGCCTACTCACAACCACAGCCGCCACCTCACTGGGCACAGGCAAAAGTTTCATCCCAAAACTTGTCAAAGTCTGGTTGGAAAATAGTCAGTGATGCCTTGGAGCAGGGGAGAGCTCCAGGGTTGGGGAGTATAGAAGGGATGCCAAGACATAAAGAAGGATAGGAATTAACCCTGAGAAGGAAGGAGGCATCTAGGAAGAGTGTTCCAGGCAAAGGGAACAGCATGTGCAATAACCCAGAGGTGAGAATGCTTCACAGGTGGGGAACCAGAGGTAGCTTTGTCTGGCCACCTGATGGGCAGCCCATATTTATGCCAAGTGTGAGTGTTTCTGTGTGCCGAATGCGTGTCTGTGTTGCTTGTGTGGATACCTGGGTTATGTGCACAGGTGTTGCACTTCATTCCATTATTAGGTCAGTTTTTTAGATTTACCCTGTTTCTCAGTGCATATTGATGTCTATGTTATGTGTGTGTTTGTGGTGGGTTTCTCTATGTCTTTTTACTAGGGTCTGCTTCTCTGTATTTGGGCTTCTGTGTCTGCTGAGTTTTTCTCTTGTTTATTTCTGTTTGTCTCTCCATCCCTGGAGCTGTATGTCTGTGGCCTGGACACTTGGTCCCTTGGCTCAGGGAGCTAGACCCAGGAGAAGCCAGGGGCAGGAGGGTGCTGGAGTTGGAGTCCAGCTGCACACAATAGCACCTAACAATTGTCAGGCACTCAGTTGGGGAGCGGGGGGAATGCCTGCACCAGAGATGCCAGTTAACACTGATAATGAGTCGGCGACCTGAGGCCCAGCGGAAGCTAAAAGTGGGTCCCCACTGGCACGCAGGCACACAGATGAGCTGGCTGGGCCAAAGCCCATGACTGCCCCCCAGCACCAGGAGGGAACCATCTCACTGACTCATCTCCCAGGGAGGCCAAGGCCCAGGCTCTGGATACCAAAAAGGGTTGAGATCAAACTCCAGGATGAAGGTTTTAAAAGGAAGGACTTTAATTAGACTTGGCAGTGGACAATTCGTGTTATCAAGAGATGAGATGGCAGGGACAGAGCTTTGCTCTTGGTGGCTACTGTCTGAGAGGGTGGCTTATGGGTGCCAGGGATGGGTACTCAATGGAAGCCACAGGTAGGATGAGGCAGGGAGGGGTGCTTCTGGAGGACAGTCTGGAGTTGCCACCCATCCCTGCCTTGGAGGGCGGACACTGAAGAACTCGGGATGTGCTTAGATGGGTGAGCTGGGGGATGGGGATTGTCAGTCCTCCTGTGACCTGTCTATCCAGCTCACTTGTCCTCAGCCACCTCCAGTGCAGCCATCTTGCCTCTTACCTGCATCTCCACACCAGCCTCCTCCCTGGCCCCTTTCATCCACCCTTCACTTGGGGCTTTCAAAACCCAAAGCTAACCATGATCCTGCTTCCACCCCCCCTGGCTTCCCTGGGTGAACTGGGTTTCCACAACTGGCCCTTCCCCCAGCCCAGCAGCCTGGGCCCTGCCACCATGACTTTGTGCTGTTGTGCTGGCTTTTTGTTTAGAATTACCTTCCTCTCCTCCTTCACATGTAAAACTCCCATTCATTTTTCAGGGCTAAGACCCAGCATCACCTCCTTGGGGAAGTCTCCTGATCAGCGGTCCCAGTGTGGGCTTTCCTCCTTCCCTGGGCTCACCCCCTAATGTCCACTGCCTTCCTCTAACAAAGGGGAGGACAAGAGCTGTCCAGCCCGTCTCCATAGCCAGGATGCCAAGCACAGGGCAGGGGAGGCGACGGCATCATTGAGGAGGGGTGGGATCCATGAGCATGTGGCTCTCTGGGGGCCCAGGACACCAAACCCTGTGAATGACATTCTTTAGCAGCCCCAGTGCTACTCAGGTAGGGGGCAGGGTGTTGGTGGCAGAAGTAGCTCTAGACTCCTAGCAGCCCACAAGGCACCTGTGGAGGCACGCAGAAAGCACTCTGGTACCTGGATCCTACCAAGCTTCAGAGAACATGACAAAATCCATGTGCAGAAGCAGGGCCTGGCTTCTGGCTCCATCTGAGACCAACCAGCTGTGTGACCTTGGGCAAGTTGGCACCCTCTCTGGACTTTGGGTTCCCACCAACCGTTTGTCCCTCCAGACCTCTATTCTTTATCTCCTTTGACAGGCTCTGGGGGGCATACCTTTATTCTGGCTCTGGCTCTCAGATCTACAGCACTTTCCTTGCCCCTTGGGCCTCATGGATGCTAATCCAAAGTACCTCGACATTCCATGTTTTCTCCCTTCATCTTGCCCCATCTCCACAATGGTTGCTTCATTAAAATGCCTTCAATTAAACCACCTTAGTGTGTCATCTGATTCCCCTCTACAAAACAGTGCAAACTCCTTGAGGGATTATTAAGGTGATTAAACAAGGTAATTTGGAAAATAGAAAGGGCACTCTGTGATCATTAGTTCTCTCCTTCTAGCCCCCAAACTGCACCCCACTTGGAGTTTTAAGGTAACTCTGAATTCTCTGCCATGGGAAAGATGCGGTACCAGGCTGCCTGCTTCTCTACTCTTCTACCCAGTGCCTGCTCAGCCCACAGCACCAGGAAGCCTCTGCCCCCACCCCACCCAGAGCCCAGTTCTGAGCCTCACATGGGCCTCTAACCTGAGAGTCCCCCCATAGCTCATCCCAAAGGAAGGTAGCTGGCCTGTCTGCTCCTTCCCTGCCAGTACTGCCAGCAAGGCCATTGGCTCCTACCCATCGTACCCACAGCTCCACTGGTGTCTTTGAATCCAGCCGCCTGCCACTAACCTTAAAATTCCAGGAAGACAGTGTCTCTCCAGTTTCCCAGGGAAGGGGATCTTCCTGCTTCCAATTTCCCACTGCCCAGGCCACCAGGAAAAGCACTGTGGGGCTCAAACTTCCCCGTGCTCACTGGGCCAAGCTATGTCCTTCTCTGGCCCCTCCATGGTAGCTATAGCTTAAAGGGATTTCAAAGAGTTTGTAAACCAACTTCTCTACTAGGACAAGATTCTCATTGACAGTCCCTAACCAGGCTGCCCAGCCCCCTGTTCACACCTCCCTGCACCAGGGACAGGAAGCTCATCCCTCCCCCTTCCAGTCCCATAGAAAAGGGACTGCCCCACCCCCCTCTCATTGAGCTAAACTGTTTCCAGGACTCCCCTACTATTCCAGCACTGATTCAGTACTAAGACACCAAGAAAGGATTATAGGGAAAGCCCTGAATGTTATAACAGTAAAAACCTAAAAAAGCGTCTGATGCAAAGATGAGGCCTCTCCCCGTGGTCCCACTCCCCTGCCTGACTCCTCTCTACAGAATCACCAGAATCACCGTGCTCGGGAATGACAGACTTCACAAGTGCCTGGGAGGAGTCTCACAGCAGGCAGAGGCTCTGGTACAAACTTCAAAGGCAGCATCTGAGGCCTCAGAGGAGTGGAAAGGCCCAGGTGCAGGAGGTGTCCTCAAGCCATGGAACTGGATCCCTACTCTGAGCTCCCCATCTGCTCCAGAGGCTGGATGGAGAGAGGCCTTCTAGGCCAGACACACCCCTCTCTGGGCCGCAAGCCTTGCCATCTCACTCTGAATCCTGCTATGTGATGCTGAGTCAATCGTTAGCCCTCTCTGGGTTTCAGAATTTGTATCTCTAGAAAAGGACTGGGCTGGGGGCCCCTGAAGCTCTGCTAGAGGAGTGCCAGTACGGCCTGTCCACCATCTCCATGTCACGGCCCTGGACCTGAGCCTGAACACAAAGACGCTATGTTCCTTTAGGGCCTGTACTGACGAGGAGGGGGTCCCAGAGTCTTCCAAGGGAAGCCTAGCCCCACACATGACAGCCAACCCCCCAGCCCAAGTCCACACGTACCCTGTCTCTACCTTCAGGCAGATGGGACTCAGGAGAGAAAATGTTGAGTATCCAGACCTTGGGCATGGCTTTGCTGGGTTCACACACACACTCATACATCCCTGCCTTTACGCTGAAACACAGACACACATATGCACAGAGATGCACACCCACAGGCAGTTTTATTAGAACATGTGTGCATAACACTGTACACAGAGGAGCACACACTCACATACACATTACCATTTACCAATAACCAGGCAGGAAAAGGGGCACTCACACATTCACACATATGAATATGTCCACACTTTTATACAAACACTGACCCCCACACCCTTACACTCTCAGACCCATAAATACACATGCACAACAGGAAGCTCACATTCAGGTTCACACACACACACAGAAACACAAACCAACCAGTCTTAGCCCTCATCTCGGGATCAAGCAAATCACAATCCAGTAGAAATCCAGACTCCAAATGCAATTGTCATCCTATATCCATTTCCAAATCCTAACGTGTCCCAGAACCGTGAGGAGGTAAAATATCTTGTCCTCTGACTTATCCCCTTCCATGTGTCTGTGCCTGCCATGTGGGGTCTGGTGTCCCCTCAGCCCTCTTTCCTCCCTATGCCAGGTCAGCAGTGCCCTCTCACCCTGGGCCCAGCGGGAGTGGAGAACAAAGGACTACCCTTCCTCCACCCCTCATCTCTACTCCTTGTCCAGCCTCCCTCCCTCTGGCCCTTCAGACAGGAGGAGAACCCAGGCTGCAACTGACTGTGCACAACAGCAACCCCTGCTGGAGACAGGTGGCATTACAGCACAGCTCTATGGTGTAGTTCTCACTCCCCAGGATGGGGAGGAGGGTACAGGGTAGAGGAGGAAGGAAAAAGAGGAAGAGGAGGAGGAAGAAGAAACTGGGAAGAAGTGTGGAGGAGGAAGAGGAGCAAAGTGCTGGGAGCACCACAGGTGAACTTCAGAAGTCTCAGTTTGTGTTGTTTCCCCAGTCCTAACTATTCAGCCCAGGCAAGATCAATCTTCCCAAAGACCAGCTCTAATCAGTCTCTGCCCCTGCTCCAAACTCTTGGGAAGAGTCATGGGCCATGGTAAGCAGTCCAAATTCTCAGCCTGGAATTGGTTGTCTGGGGTCTGCCTAATCCACTTCTTAACCACCTATCCCTAGGAGCTCAGGCTTTACCTTCTGTCCCTTGAGTCAGGTCTTTGCTCCTCCATTGAGATTTCTAATTGTCTGTGTCTTGCCTGTCCTTCAGTGCCTGACCTTTGCCATCTGGAACAATCCATGGAAAGAGCAGAAACTTTGGGAGCGGGCAGACATGTGCTCCAAGCCTGGCTCCACCAGACACTGGCTGAATACCTTTGGGCAAGTTATTTCCCCTCTTGGATCCTCTATTTCTTCATCCAGAAAACAGCAGTCTCTTGGGTTTGTGGTGAGGATTAAATGAGATCATAGATGTGAAAACAGTGCTCTGGAAGCTGTAAACTTCTCCGTGAATGTGTGAAGAGTCCTAATTATGGCTTAATCCCTTTATCCCTACCCCCACCTGCATGGCCCAACACACAGCAGGCTGAGGGGTCCTGAGGGAGGGACTGACAATGCTCCACTTTGGGGCCCTGCATCCCCCAGCCCCCTCCAGGGCCTGTCCCCAGCCCGCCTCAGCAGCACAGTATGCATTTGGACGCCCCGTGGCTGGACTAAGTATACTTACTGCGAACTCATGCCAGACTACAACTCCCAGAATGACTCACAGCCTGCTATGGGTGTGGCCGCTGGCTTAACCTCTTCCTCATCGAGCCCTTTTCCCTGTTGCCTCCTCTGGGGGGTTAGACCCTGACCAGCCAGGGCAGCCGAGGGAGGTGGTCTCATGTCTCTGAAGGCCCTCGGCCCTCCCACGGAGCATCCACACATTCTCAGCCACCTCCATGGCTCCATTTCAGACATCCTTGTGTCTCCCACACGATGACAGCTTCTGGGCTCTTAGATCTGGTCTCTCTCCCCCTCCAGGCCCCCACTGAATCTTTCTAAAAGTGTGGGTGAGGGTGGGTGGCTTATAATGGCAACAGCTAACCTTTATGAGCACCTGCTGCATGCCTGCCATGAAGCTCCCCACTTCCAGATTCTTCACAGTCATTCAGCCAGGAAAGTATTAATATTCCCAGTCCACTATTCACACAGAGTTCAGAGAAGTTAAGTAGCTTGCCCACACAGCTGCTGAGTAATGGTGCTAATATTTGACCCTCCACCTGTCCACCACCTTTTCTACTCTATTCTCCAAGCCTCCTCTGGCTTTGGAGCTGGGTAGCCATCGAAAAAGTGAGAACCCAGAAACCTCAGGGTATGCATATTTCAGCAACCATACTGTTGGGACGTCCTCCCAGATGTCTGACTTAAATCCCTTCTGCTGCACCAAGCCCCAGCTGCCTCCTGTTTTTCAGGGAGGGCAGTGAGAAGGGTGACTTCAGGGAATTCGAGAAGTGGGTCACGTCTCTGGGGACCTGGCCTTTCCCAGGGAGCGGGCAGCTGAACAATGGGAGATAAATGTGTTGAAAACATCCGTTACTAAATATATCGACTTCCCGAGAGGATGGGGGTGCTGACAGGGAGCCTGTGGCCCCTAACCTAGAGGCCACAACCTTGTGCCTCAGACAAGCTGGGGCATTCAGAGCAGCAGACGAGGGTGTTCAGGCTGTCCCCGGGGCCGGGGGCCGGGGGCCCAGAGAGTGGGAGTCAAGCATGGAAGGGGGTGATGTCTCATCCTCCCAGACAAAGCTGCCAAGCCTAAACTGGCTTATTTGCATATCACTTTGCATTCATTTGCATGCCACTTTCTGGAAGGGGCTCACTTTCAACTGCTGCCTCTCCCCCATTTTCAGGGGCTCTGCTCACTGAGCATTTCATTCTCAAGCAAGGAGGAGTCCCTCAGCAGGTCTTTGGGAGAGACCAAGAAGTTGCAAATTCCCAACGATGCCTACATGTCAAAGCTGCTGGGAGTACCCTGGCTGTAGAAGAAAGTGCTTTCTATAGTCTAACCTCAATTCTCATTTCTCTCCTCCTTCATCTCTGCCCAGGCCCTCCCATACCCGGGCACTTCATGCTTAGGCCGCTCTGACCTCCTTCAGTGCTCACATAAGCAAAACCATGCTTGCTCTCCCCTCAAGACCTTTGCACATGGTGTTTGCTCTTCCTGGAGCTGTCAGTTCTGCCTGAAGAAGTGACTCTTCCTTCTAAGGGAAGCCCCAACACCCCTCCCCTGAAAGACCTTCCCCAGACACTGGCAGAGGTAGGGGGGACCATGGGCCTTCTTCCGCGTGGCCATTGCTGTGTCCAGCTCCCTGCAGAGTTGGCCTGTTTGGTCGGGCAGCATCCCAGGACACACCCGCTAAATGAATGAGTGAATCCTCACCTCCCTCCCCTGTCTCTCTCAGACCCTGCCATCCCCCTTTCCCTGGATGACTTCACTCACCTGCATGAGGGACAGAGCTGGAGAGGGCCTCAGTCCCCTACTCACCCTCCTGTTCCAGAAGACTTCACCCTCATGCCCACAGCCCACTCTTCCAAAGCCAGGAGGTTCCACACCCCTCTGTGCTGGTAGGAATTTCTTTCTGTTGTCTATCCTCACTCCCTTTTTTATCTATGCCTACTTCTTTATCATTATTTTTGGAGAGGGGTCAGGGACTGCCCCATCTCAGTTTTACCATCTGTAGTGGGATAAAGGCTGCTTTTCTCTCCCTACTCTCTGCCCAGAATGTGTTCATACCATTCCTGAACCATTATGCTCCAGCCTGGATCTACTTGGGAGGAAGGATAGTGACCCAGGATAGAGAAGGGACACAAAGCCAAGCAGACAGGCCCTGAAGAGGAGCCCAGCATAGATATAACCACTCCAAGAGAAGGGCTGCTCAAGAGGGAAGGGATGAGCATCCTGTCCCACGGGGTATGTAAGCAGGGCTGGATAGATCTGTGGGCAAGTTGCAAAGAAGAGTAAACCAACTTCAAGAAGGCCTAGTTCTCTCCTGCTGGGAGGCTGGACAGAGCCTAGGTGCTCAGCCCTGTGCTGGGAAGCACAAGGAGAAGGCTCCTGCCTCAGAGGAGCTCCTTGGAGGGCTGGGTGAGGACCGCACACCCAGGGGGCATCACAGAGGAAAGCGGAGTCTGGGCTACAATCTTGATACTGTACTATTGGGGAGACTGCAGGGTGGGTCATGGGGTCAGAGGAAGGGAGAACCAAGGAGGGCTTTCTAGGGGAGGCTTCCTATTCAAAAGCTTTTCTTTAGCATCTTGGTCCTAGGAAAAGAAGTCCAAGCCCCTTAGCCTGGCATCTGAGACTCTACCGAATCTGGCCCCTCCTATCCTCTCTCCTTCTCCACTCCCTTCTTGCTCCCACCAACCCAAACTCTTTCTGTCCCTTGGTCACATAGCAAGTTCTCACACTGACCCACCTTTACATGCTGTTCCCTCTGCTCTTCCCCACGTGGGCCATTTCCTATCCATCCTTCAACACACAGCTCAAGTGTCTCCTCCTCTGAAGCCCTGGCTTGGGGGGTTGGGCCCCACAGTTCCTAGGGCTCCCTCTACACAGCACCGTTCACACCACAAGGCTGTAGGTTTCCAGTCTTGCCTCCCTCATCAGACCAGGAGTCCCTAAGAGCAGGGTCTGGGGCTGTGTCCATTCTGTGTTCCCAGTGACCAGCCCAGTGGGCAGCAAGCAGACATTAGACAGTTGCTGTTGAGGGAATAAATGAATGGGTAAACACAACAACGCCAGAATGGGAGCATGCCGAGTGGGTAGGTTGTATAGGCCCAAGCAGCAGGAGCCTGGGGAGTGTGGGTCTGACTTGACAGCAGCCTGGCTCAGGGTGAGACTCCCAGGCCATTAAGACAGAAGGCGGGTACTGCTGGGAGCTCTGCCTCCCCTATTTGGCTAGATCCCAGCCAAGCCATCAGCAGTCCCTGGGGACGGGAGGCTAGAGTGGGAAGCAGCAAGAGTGGCAGGAGCTGTTTGGTGGGCAGGGGCAACTGGGGGGTGCAGGGAACATAAAGGAGATTAACTCTCACTGAGCTGAACCAGCTCAGGCAACCAACAGGTCCCCTGCAGGGCCTGAGGAAGGAGACCGAGGTTCGCGTCTGCTGAGGAGCTTTAGCCCTAGCCTTGCAGCCAGAGGAGGTGGACAAATCCACAGCCTCAGTTCCCCTGTCTGGGAAGAGGCAACTCCATGATTTCCAACCCTTGGCACCCTGGCTAGAAACCCGCTGGGGATCTCTCCTGCTCCCTCATTGGCCTGAGCTTCCCAGGGGCTTTTCCCTCCAACAACCTGACCCTCTGAGATCCTGGCACCACTCCTTCCACCTGAACCCAAGCCCAAGCCCAAGCCTCCTTGACAGTCCCCTTCCCACCCTCTTGCCCAGGCGCTCCAACTTCTCCCTTCGGAAAGGCCCTGGTCACCTGCCCCTTGGTCCACCTGGTCCCAGACCTTCTAGATGCCCACATCTGCCTGGCCTCCACCCTGGTCTCCCTGCCCCTTAGCTCTCTTCCAGTTCCACTGTGACAGTGCCACTGAGGCAGCTTTTCTCAACCCCAAACCTGATTCTGTCCCTCCACCACACGGAGCCTTCTCAGGCTCCCCAGGACTCTCAGGGTAAAGCCCAAGAGGTCTGGAGTTCCCAGTCCTACAGGATGAGGCTGCTGCCTCCCCCTTTAGCCTCCTCACAGCTCCAGGCACATGGCCCGTTCCCCCCCAGGGCTTTTGCTAATGGCGCTTCCACTCCACCCCCACCTGTTAGCTTGATCCTGATCTTTATGCTTAATTATTCTCAAGCTATTTTATGTCTAGGAAACTTAGGAGGCCCCAGAGGGCAGAACCATTATTGCCTGTTTCTTTCCTGCCTCTCCCCGCAGGGTGTAGTATGAATTGTCCTGGGCTCACAGGGGTGGTCACATATTCAGCCATCCCCGCCCTGCCTCAGTGGGCCACAGTGTCCCAGCTGTGTCTTCAACCGCCAGGGGAAGGCAACAGCCACCCACGCCCAGGGGGATGCACACACACACACACACACACACACACACACGGACACCAGCCACACAAGCACCAATATCCACTCACACACACCAGCATCATGCTCACACACCCACACTCGAACACTCAGGTTAACAGACACCCACATCTATAAACACACACACACAGTGCAATGCTAGTACTCACATGTGGACAAATAAGCACACACACATGAACGTACTGGAATCAAACAACGCACTCAGTATGGGCGTCACTCTGCACATCTTAACATGCCTGCCAACACGCAAACTCTCACATACACACACACGTGCACAGATGAACTCGCATAGTCACACTGCATGGCTCATGCATCGGACAGGTTGCCGCCCATCCCACCACCCTGGACTCCACAGGCCCCTCCACACCCCACGTGTCCCCTTGCCCCTCACAGACGTATGCACACACATACCTTCACGTGCAGGCAGAGGCCTGCCCCCCTGCGGACTTGGGGAACACACGTCACTTGTTGTCCACCTTGGCAGCCCTCAGATGGTGGAGGGCCACGTCCACAGAAACACCCCCCCCCCC
>PISX010029822.1:0-19536 GCA_004024625.1 Mellivora capensis | reverse complement strand
TCTTTTATTTCTCCAGAAAGGGCTTTTATATCTCCAGAGAGGGTTTCTCTAATATCTTCCATGCCTTTTTCGAGCCCGGCTAGAACCTTGAGAATCGTCATTCTGAACTCTAGATCTGACATATTCCCAATGTCTGTATTGATTAGGTCCCTAGCCTTTGGTACTGTCTCTTGTTCTTTTTTTTTGTGGTGAGTTTTTCTGCCTTGTCATTTTTTCCCGATAAGAGTATATGAAGGAGCAAATAAAATACTAAAAGGGTGGCAAAGACCCTAGGAAAATGCCCTTTAAAGAAAAAATTGAATTAACTGCAAGACTAAAGAATCATGGGGAGAAAGCCATGAATTCCGCGCTTTGCTTTCTCCTCCTCTGGAGTTCCGCTGCTCTCCTTGTTAAGTGGACTTGGTCTTGGCTGGATTTCTTTTGATCTTCTGGGAGAGGGGCCTGTTGTAGTGATTCTCAAGTGTCTTTGCCCGAGGCAGAGCTGCACCGCCCTTACCAGGGGCCTGGCTAAGTAATCTGCTCGGGTTCGCTTTTGGGAGCTTTTGTTCCCTGAGCGCTTTCCGTAGAGTCTGGAGGACGGGAATGAAGATGGCGGCCTCCTAGTCTCCGGCCTGGAAGAGCTGAGATTTCGGGGCTCCACTCCTCAGAGAAAAGCCCCGGCTACTCCCATCTCACTCGCCTCTGGCCGCACTCCGAGCTCACCCAGTCTGCGACTGGTCCAAGGTAACCCCGAGCTGAGAGCTCACTCCTCGGCTCTGTCTCTGTAGCCGGCTTCCCGCTCCAATACCTGCGAACTCTGCGACACTCAGACACCCCCGATCCTTCTGTGACCCTGCGGGGCCTGGGGCCATGCTGACCCCGTGTGGGCTTCACCCCGGTGTAGCCTCTGGAGCGATGTCCCTCCGTGGAGCAGACTTTTAAAAGTCCCGATTTAGTGCTCCGTGGCTCCGCCGCTGGCTGGGAGCCGGCCCCTCCCCCGCGGTCTATCCTCCCGTCGCTTTCAATTCACTTCTCCGCCGGTCCTACCTTCCAGAAAGTGGCCGATTTTCTGTTTCCAGAATTGCTGTTCTTCCTCTCTTTGATCTCCCGTTGGATTTGTAGGTGTTTGCAATGGTTTGATAAGCTATCTAGCTGATCTCCTGCTACCTGATGTCGTCTCAGCTGCTACTTCTCTGCCATCTTGACTCGAATCTCCAGAACTTATTTGTTAAACAGAACCCCCAACACGATGCTGTTCACAGGTGAGTCCTCCCGGGAGGTGATTTAGGTCATGAGGGTAGGACCCCCCAGGAATGGGGTTCGTGCCCTTATGGAAGCGACCCCAGACAGCTCCCATGTTCCATCTGCCATAGTGGGGACACAGCGAGAAGACGACCATCCATGAACCAGGAATCAGGTGCTCACCAGACACAGAATCTGCCAACACTCTGACCTTGGGTTTTGAGCTTCCAGAACTATGAGAAATAGATGTCATAGTTACAGCCGCCCAGTTTCTGGTGTTTTGTTACATCAGCTGAACCGACTGAAACAGGGCTTTTCTTTTCCTCCCTCTATTTAACTCGTCCTCATCCCCTTGGAGCTTTCTCTTCCTCTTCCTCTCATTTTATATTTTGCCTCTTCTCCTCTGGTATTACGATTTATTAAGTATCAATCTCCCAGTCTTTAATTTTTCTCATGGAGCATTGAAATCACATGGTCATTTGCACTGCGACAAAGAACAAACTTTTTTACGTGTGTGGGGGGCAAAAAAGGGATAAAAGTTCTCAGTGATGACCAGTGGCTCTTGAGAAAGCAGGGAGCACCTGGCAGGCTCTCCCGGATGTCCCACTGCTTCTGCAGCCCACAGTGGCCTGGCAGTCTCTCTCCGTCACCTGAGAAGCAACAGCCAAAAAGTTGGCCAGTTCCCAGTAATGGAAGTAAATTGCCCTGCCGCCCGCAGCTCCTACTGTATGAAGAGAAACAAAGGATTCCCAGGTGGTGTCTTTCTGTAGGACACCAAGCAGGTGCCTTTTGAGGAATGAATACTGTTACCCAGGCTCTGCTTTTCCCGTTCTAGTTTTCTGTGCAGTTACTGTTGATACAACATATGTTAAAGTGAGGGTACCAATGCGCTTGGCAGAGTGCAATTCCCAGATTACTAGATGAGGAGAAATCTTAAGATTTATTTCCCAAATTAACAAAAATTAGTGTAAGACTTATTCCCAGTGTTTCTATGGGACAATCAATGTTTATCTTCCTCCTTAATTTGAGTAACTGACAAAAGTTAATCAACAAAGTCAGCACGGCTCTGTCATACTGTCCTGTTCTGAGCCCATTTAAAGAAAAACTGAAGAATGATGGAGAACTGGAAAAGAATAGACAGTCCATCATTCCTACTTCCTTTTTATTTATTTATTTATTTTTTAATTTTATTTTTAAAAAAATTTTTTATTTTTATTTTTTATTTTTTTAAAGGTTTTATTTATTTATTTGACAGGCAGAGATCACAAGTAGGCAGAGAGGCAGGCAGAGAGAGAGGAAGGGAGGCAGGCTCCCCATTGAGCAGAAAGCCTGATGCGGGGCTCGATCCCAGGACCCTGGGATCATGACCTGAGCTGAAGGCAGAGGCTTTAACCCATTGAGCTACCCAGGGGCCCCAAATTTTTATTTATTTTAAAATTTCTTTTCTGTGTACCAGAATTCATTGTTTATGCACCACACCCAGTGATCCATGCAATCTGTGCCCTCCTTAATACCCACCACCAGGCTCACGCATCACCCCACCCCTCCAAAACCCTCAGTTTGTTTCTCAGAGTCCACCGTCTCTCATGGTTCATCTCCCCCTCTGATTTCCCCCAACATTCCCACTTTCAAATATTTGAGTTTTCAAGTTCTCCAGATAAGCTCATTGAAGCAGAATCTTCGATAAAATATGAGAAAAATTGCTTTTTGCTAGTATCACAGACATTTATACTGTTTTCTTTTTAAAATTTGTAGAAGCAGCAACTGTTCGTTTTCTTGGTCAACAGATTAATTTGCCTCCTTTGTGCATCTCTGCTGTTTTCCCACTCAGTCAGCTCATACTTTTGTTGGAATAGTGTTTTTCCCCTTCTGAATTCTCAAGAAATATGATTGGATGATAAGCCTACACGTGACTTCCAGATGCCTTTGTTTCCCTCCTGCTGGTTCCTAAGCTCTTACCAGGGAAGGTAAGCTAGCGTGTTGTTAGGCAAGGGCTCTTCTCCAGTAAGCGTAGGTAGATGAGGGAAGGTTGAATAGCAAGAGAACAAAAGGGGAAGAAAATAGCATACTTTGCCATTTCTACAACCTTTGCTAAAAATTTTCTTTTGAAGGTATAAGTTTATTTCTTTCAAATAAAAAGCTTTGTTGAATAAAAATATTCTTAAAATTGCCATTAAGTGTGCCATTTTGTTCAAGATGAACCCATTAAACATTTTCTTTATTATAATGAAACCTCATATGCAGCGATTGCAAACATTTGTCCCAATGCTAAAAATTAGCTATCAGCTTAGCATGAACTGGCAAGCCAAAGAATAGATGTATTTTTCTAAGCCCCAAAGAGCTTATTTTTGTTTTGTTTTGATGCTAAGGAAAGGCAGGTGGCTCACACCCAGGACGGTCCCTTTGTCTCCTCAGAGTAAGCCTGCTCAGCCCAGCTCTGTTCACGTCTATGGCTGTCGTCCTCACTAGATCGATGACTGTGCGGATTCCTAAAACCAGACAGACGACCTGCGGAGGAGTGTGGAGGAGCAGGAAAAGGTCAAGGACGGCGTGAGTGGGGCATTCCACAGGAGTGCACCTGATTAGTGGGCCATTATGAAGGAAAGCTGGTCACATTGCCTCCCAGCTCCGGCCACGAGAACCCAGATTGTTGCTTTCAATTACATGACTTGCAAGTTAGATGTTTATCTGCATGGTCATCTGTGAGGTTCTATAACTTGTAACTTTTCGAGGCCACAGCAAGATTGGCTGATAGTGTCTGAGCAGTCACGTAAATGGAAAAGTACCTACAGTTTGTTAAGCAGTAAACCCAAGTCTAACCGTACATCCAACAGGCTGTAAGTAACAGGGGAAAAAAAGAACAATCTGATTGCGGACATTATTTTTCTCTGGTTATAAAAGGAAAAGAAGCTTATTTCCTTTTCTTTTCTCTTCTCAAATGGCCAAGAGGCTTCTTAGAGGGAAAGAGCTGGATTCTTGCGGAAGAAGAGGTGTAAAGAAGGGGTAGCAGGAGGAGAGCAGACCAAGCCACACAGACAGTCACTGGGGTTGGAGGAGTGGCGAAGGACGAGCTCTGCCGGGAGACCCGCAGCGCAGGCAGCACCCCACCTGATGGTCACCTGGTAAGGGATTTGTGGTGGCCTAAAGGCTTTCCCCTAAGACCTGTGCCCTTTGAGCCTGCACAGAAGATCCAAGTCGTCGAACCCATCCCAGGGCACAGAGGTGTGAGGAGTAGTTTGCCAGCGGGGCTGGGTTGGGGGGGGGCGGCTGTGGTAGTCAGCCACCTGCAGCCTGTGTTTGTAAACTGAGTTTTGCTGGCACATGGCCATGTCCATCTGTTTGCTTCTTATCAGCTTTCACACTCCCAGAGCAGAGAATAGACAGAGAAGGCCAGGTCTAGAATATTCACTCTCTGGCTCTTCGCAGAAGAAAGCCAGCCGACCTCTGAGCTGCAGGCTTGGACAACGGGTGTGCCGCTTTTCCCAGCACTGCCTGAAGTGAGGAGAGCCTGTGTGAATTCTCCGGATCACTCAGCCCCTGGGGTACTGATTGGATCCCAGCATGAGGGAGGGACCAGTAATGACAACATTGCCCATTTCCCCATCAGGCCGGTTCCTGCCCAGTTAGCTCTACATTTAAATACCAGATGACATGTTACATTTCTAATACGATGCATGTTTTGGAAGAGAATGTGATGGTTCTTGGACCAAAGCTGCAGAACACAGATTTAGAAATGCTACACACAGCTTCAGTTTCCCACGGCAGCTGTCACCAATTACCACAAAGTTAGGGTCTTAAAACAACAGGAATTGTTCATCTCACCGGTCAGAAGCCCCCAGATCCATCTCATGGGGCGCAGGTCAGTGGGCTGGCGGGGCTGTGTTTCTCTGGAGGCAGAATCTGAGCCTCACCCAGAGTCCGCCGACAATTCTTGGCTTGGGACTCCTTTTCCCGTCTTCCCAGACAACAGGACAACATTTTCTCGACTCATGATGCTCTTGTCACAGGTTCATCGACTCTGACTCCACCACCCCCTCGGGATCCTGGGGTTCCACAACACCCACCCAGATATTCTGGGGTAATTTCCCCATTTCAAATTTTTTAACTTAGTCCCATTGGCAAAGTCCCTTTCACACTGTGAAGGAACACACTCACGGGTGTCTGAGAGCAGAGTGTGGGCTTCTTTGGGCCCCATAATCAGCCCGACCCCCATGCAGCAGCCCGAGGCTTTGACACCCCCTTCAACTCTGTAAGGAATTGCTGAAAAGCCACGGGAGCTCCAGGAAACGGGGCTGTTCTGGTCCCACCTCAACTCTCCTTATTCATCTTCAACTCAGAATCAGGAAAGGGGTGGGTTGAGACGGCACAGGTGGTCAGGGGTTGGTGGCACCTGTCACTACCTCCTGCTGGGTTAGAGCAGCTCCCCCTGGTGGCAGAGGGAGCTCTTGGACAAGTCTGTTGTGCATCCTTGGAGGGTCGACCTTGTCTTCTCTCTCCCTGACTCCCGTTCTGGTCCTAGGGAGGGGTTGCCTTGTTCATGTCCTGTTCCTCCCTGGCCACGTCCTTGGTGACCCTCCTGGGGGGGAGGAGTGGGTATAGTTTTAGAAGTGCCATTCTTGGGACACCTGGGTGGCTCGGTGGGTTAAAGCTCTGCCTTCAGCTCAGGTCATGATCTCAGGGTCCTGGGATCAAGCCCTGGATGGGGCTTCTTGCTCAGCGGGAGCCTGCTTTTCTCTCTCCTGTTGACCCCACTTGTGGTTGTCTCTCTAGTATTCTCTCTCTCTCAAATAAGTAAATAAAACCTTAAAAAAAAAAGAAGTAAAGTTCTTTTGGTTGCATTTTTAGGGACCGGAAGTTGCCTTGGGAGGCGGCAAATACTCAGAGGATATTAGTAACCAGACTCCAAATAGCCCTAGAAAGTTTCTTTTGGGGCACCTGGGTGGCTCAGTTGATTAAGTGGGTGCCTTTGGCTCAAGTCATGATTCTGGGATCCTGGGATCGAGCCCCACGTCGGGCTCCCTGCTCAGCGGAGAGCCTTCTCTCTCTCCCTCTGCAGCTGCTCTGCTTTCTTGGGCTCTCTCTCTATCTCTCTGTCAAACAAATAAATAAAAATCTTTAAAAAAAAGAAGAAAGAAAGAAAGTTTCCTTTAAAAACAAAACTGCTTCTGATGTGTTATGGGCTAAATTGTGTTCCCTCCTTTCACATGTTAAAATCTAACTCCCCAGGACTGGGAAATGTGACTCTATTTGAAGTTGGGCCTTTAAAGAGGTGACTAAAGGGGCACCTGGGTGGCTCAGTGGGTTAAGCCTCTGCCTTGGGCTCAGGTCATGATCTCAGGGTCCTGGGATCAAGCCCCGCATCAGGCTCTATGCTCCGTGGGGAGCCTGCTTCCCCCCCCACCGCCTGCCTCTCCTCCTGCTTGTGATCTTTCTCTCTCTCTCTCTCTGTGTCAAATAAATACATAAAATAAATAAAATCTTTTAAAAAAAAAGAGGTGATTAAAGTCAAAGGAAGTCTTGTAGGTGGGCCCTCATTCAGCATGACTGGTATTCCTACAAGACGGGGAGATTAGGTCACAGACAAGTACAGAGGGAAGACAGTTTAAAGATACAGTGGGGAGATGGATATTTGCAAGCCAGAAAGTAGAAAACCAAGGCTTCAGGAAACCAACCCTGCTGACCCCTTGATCTTGGCCTCTAGAGCTGTAAAGAAATAAACTTCTGTCATTTGAGTCATCGGCCTGTGGCTCTAGGAGCCAATGCAAGCTCCAGGCAATAGAAGATGTGGAAACTGGGAGCAGCCACGAATCATTAGCAGCCAGAGCTCACCCTGCCCGTGGCCCAAAGCTCTGGTCCAGGAAAGGCATCTGGACCAGCCACCAAAACAACATCTACCACAGAAGGCACACTCCGGTTCTAGAAGGAAGTACGGATGCTGGACGGTCACATAAAGTGAGAGCTCGTCACTGCCCTGAACTTGGACACAGACTTGCTATGCTACCAGGAACTTCTGAAGTTTGACCCTGAAACTTCGTTGTAGGCAGAATATCTTTGTCTTAGAGGAACCCCCGCGTCCACATGGCTTTGTCATGGTGGGCAACGGGCTTTCCTCTGGGGTCTCAGGGTTTTCATTTTCATTCTTTCCTCCACCCAACGTGTTGCCTGGAAAAGTCATGGAATTCCTAAAACAACATGGAGAAATAGGTCATGTTTCCTTCCCCCTTTACCTAGACCCTTGTGAGAGCAGAAGCTGTCTAGTTACGAACTATCACATTTCCTTTGTACCTTAATCCTCTCAAATCCTGGTGGCAGTCACTGTCCCGTTCCTCACTCCCTGCCAGATCCATTATGATCTACGGTTTTTTATTTTCCACTCTGGTGCTCCTGTCCCTGGTAGGGGACACAGAGAATGTGTCCTCTTCCTTTAGAGATCCGTCCCATGAACGTGTTTCCCTTCAGTGCTCTGGTACAAACCATGTCATCCAGCCCTTCTCACGATTTCCCTGACCACACATTCTTTGTAGCAAAGATTCTTATTTTTTATTTCTCCTGTGATGTTCCACCCAGTGTCAAGCACAGAATGAATAATGGAAACAATGTTCACCTTTATTTTCCATGCTTGATAGAACTGTAGTGGCTTGTAGCAATTCACATCAAAAGGTGAAGGGACAATAAGACATTCGATTTAGTAATCAAAGAGGTGGCTGGAACAAGACGGAATGCCAACTTTTGAACTAATATTGACACAGTGGTAGAAACCAACAGTGACTCAGGGTATGTTTTTAAAGCAGCTTAATGTTTTCAGCTGCATAAGACGCCAGACAAAGAAATACAAGCATTTGGAGTTTTTGTTTCGATCAAAGCTGGAAAAGTTCAGAGTGTTTCTTGAGTGAAGAGTCTTGATGTGGTCACAGAGAGGTCTGCAAACCCATGAGTAACTTCTCAGCAAGAGCGCTGTACGACATTGCCATGTCTTCCAACAACAGTTGGAAGCATCAACCCCATCATGGCACATGGCGGCTCTTCAGTAAATGGGAATTCAAGGGCTGAGCCCTGGTGTTAGGTTGTAATATCACCGGTGGGATTGCGATCCGGAATAGATTTGCTTCCTCTGGAGTTCGTGGCAGCCTCCTTTCCCGTGGGATGCACTTCCTGCTGAACTCCTCTCACCCGTACGTGTAAGGAAGCCGATTGCATTATTGGTCCTGTGGCCCTTTTCTCCATACTTGTCTCTTCCACTGAGTCCTCAGTCCCCCCACTAGTGAACCTGCTTAGGACAACCCATCATAGGTGCCTCTGGGCATCTCTGCACAACATCGTCAGTGGATCAGAACTCTTTTTATCTGCCCACGTGGGGTCACGTTATTCACCTGCATTCTTCCAATAGCTCTGCATGGTTCCTAAATGGGTTCGGCTCGTTACTCTACCTTTTTCAGTGTAATCCACTCCCAGATGGATAGTCCTCAGATCAACCAACAGAGAAATGTCCTAAATTCATTCATTTTTTTAAACCATTTGAAAGCTGTATATGAACATCCTCCCGGTTCATACACACTCAATATCTGAAAACAGTTCTTGCTGGGTCCTCATGTGGAAGGAACAAGGGTCTCTGTGGAGACTCTTTTACAAGGGCACTAACCTCCTTCATGAGGGCTCCACCAGCATGATTGATCTAAGTGCATCCAAAGGTCCCTCCTCCAATCACTATCATTCTGGGGGGCTAGGATGTCAACATACGGATTCTGGGTAGACACATACATTCAGACTATAGTAGTCCCTTTCCTTGTGGAGCTAACATTCTAGTAGGAGAGCTGGTGAGGGGCTGGGGAATTGGTAGGGGGTAGAGTTTTCTGTGAGTCCCACTTCCCAAGGCAGAACCGAGAGGATTGGGTTTCCCAGCTCTTGGCACTGGGATCCCCAATGTTTCCAGGCTCCCCCAAGCTGGTCCTAACACATGCAGGCTCTGCTTTGGGAAGAAGCAAGGCTGCTGGGAAATCCACTTTCAGTAGAGGTATCTAGCTCCTGGGGTTGCAGTATTTGCCAGGGTAGTCCCGGGAACAGAAGGGGCATGGGACCTGGGGCAGCAGAAGCTATGGTAAAGCCTGGCGGCAGTGCAAATGGTAACATGCCCAACTCGGGGACAGCAAAGGTCCCACTGCCTGGCCATCCGTGGTTGCGCATGGCTCAGGGCACAGTTTCTAGAAGCAGTGAGCTTAGTTCTCCAGATATCTCAGGGATACTGTGGGTCTCTCAGTCTACTCTTCAGCTAAATCTATCTCATCAGCTACTGTTACTTGCAGCTAATCGCCTGGTCTGATCCTGGCTCTCCTATCCTCAATGATACATGTTCCCAGGGTCTGTATACATAAAAACAATGACGTACTTTTATATTTAAGAACGGAACTCAAACAAACGGAAGGAATGGAGTAGACACAGCTTATAGCCACACTTTCCCATTAACCACTCGGTAAGCTTCCGTGGCATTGTATCTTCCACCATAATTTGCTGAGCAAGCCCCCCCAAATTACATTTAAGAGATTTTCCTATTCTAACTCTTGTATCAGGTAGCAGTGAAAACCCGGACCATTGATCTTTACGAGCTCCCATCACGGTTTTTGTGTAGGTTCCTAGCAGAAAATTGCTGGATTATCATACATACATATTAAAAATTTTAATATGGGAAATAAATTATATTTTAAAAGGTTATACTAACTAATACTCCCACTACATATGCACGAAGACACCAATTTTTCCCATTCTCTCTAGCACTTAATGTGAATGGTCTTTTTAAATGTTTATTTATTTATTTGAGAGAGAGAGCGAGGGAGAGAGAGAAAACGCATGAGGGCGGGAGCATGCGAGCGGGGGCACAGGCAGAGGGCAAGGGAGAATGATAATGAGAATCGTCTTTGTAGGTGTTGGCATTTTGAAAAGCCAAACTGCATCTCATTTTAATTTATATTTTAAAAATTATTAGTGAGATTGAGTCTGTTTTCACATGTTTACTGGTCATTTCTTTTTTTAAATTTTATTTATTTTTTAAATTTATTTTCAGTGTTCCACAATTCATTGTTTTTCCTCTGTGTTTTGAATATTCACACCATTTGTCTATTTTTTTACCTTTTTATTAATTAGTAAAGATCACCTGATAGTCTATAGTGTGTATATCTATATATAACATATATGCCACACAGTATGCAATTTGTATACATTGTATTGTAAATATTTTCTCTGAGCCTCTCATTTCTCATTTAATGTAATTTATAATATCTTCTACAACACCCATTACACAAAAGTTTTAATCCACACTTGCTGGAATGGTTCAACATTAGGGAATCCAGCAACATTGTTCATTATATTAATAAGTAATTTGCTTAAAGAATTATCATTAGATCCTGAAAAAATTTGATCTAATTGAGGAGGAAATTGTATGGTTAAAGACTTTAAGTAAAATAAAATTACTGATTAAGTACTTCTAGTGAAATAAAAACTCCCTAAAACGATTTTTAAATGATACCACAGATCATTATAAAACATGATAGGAAATTATAAAATCCTAAATACATCCTTACAGCAGTGCAAAACAGGACAAGGCACAGGTACCTCTCACTAAAATTCAATCTTGTTTGGGAGGTTTTAGCTAATGCAATAAGACAGAATCAAGTGAATCATCTAAATTTTAGGAAAGAGGTGAAAACAGTACCACTTTCTGCAAACAATATGATCTTATACCTAGAAAACTCAGGAGATTTAACTAAAAAGAAAACATCTTTGAACTAAAACAAAAACAAAAACTCAACCATGTGAAGATGTCACTATGTGAGGTAAACTTTAGAAAAACTTAACAACTTTCTTAGATATTAGTAACAATGAATTCACAGTGAAATGGCAAAAGATTCCATTCATGACAGTTACTAGGACTATAAGATGACCAAAAATAAATTTATCAAGGATGTCATAAGATTGGAATAAATCTAGAACACATAAGACTAGAATACATAGAATACTAGAATATATATATAGAAAAATATTAATATTTTTACAGAAGACATAAAAGAAAGTTTTGGTAAATGAAGACATGTCATATCCCTGCATGGGAAGACTGAATGTTGTAAATGCTTCTCATATCAGTGGATAAATTTGGTGCAACTCCAGTCAGAATTCTAATGGTTGTTTATGGTTCTGGCCTTGTTTTTGGAATTAGACAAATTGATTATATGTTTTATATGGAAGAATAAACTTGATAAATTCTGAGTGTTTTGGAAAAGAGCATTGTAGGGAGTTTATTTTCCAGATACTTAAATGTATGTTAAAGCTACTCTAACCAAAACAGTGTGGCATGAGAACAGACAAACTGAGCAAAACAGAACATAGAATCCAGAAACCAACCCAAAAATATTTGAGTTTTTGATATATGATAAATGATATTTGGACACATAGCTTAAAAATTTAAACAATTTTTAAAAGTACATATTTGCATTTATGAAGAATTTTTAATGATTTGAAGATGGGTTAAAGATTTAGATGAAAGATAAAATCCATTTAAGGACATAAGAAGACATAGGAGCAATGCTTTTGTTTTTTAACCGTTGAGTGGGGAAGGTACTCCCAAGCAAGGTCATAATTCCGATGCCATACAGAAAACAAAATGAAACAACTCCATGGCCTCTTTGATTATATGTTAACCCCGTCACTTTACAGATTTGGATGTAAAGCTTATAAGTGAGAATAAGTAATTCATCCAATTTCACTCAATTCCATGCAGGCAGAGAATAAAGTGCTACTCAGGTGACCAGAATGCTTTAACTGGTGTAAATTATATGCTTTTCTTTTTTCCAGTGGTTGTTAAACTTTAATGAGCATAAAAGTTACCTGAAGGTCTTGTTAAAACAGTTAGTTGGGCCCCCTAGTTTCTGGTTTACTCAATGCATTAGAGTCAGAGAACGTGCATCTCTAACAAACTCCCAGGTGATGCTGATTGGTCCGTGCAGCCTCAGAATAATCCTTCCCTCTAAAACTTCTGTATGCAGGCAATAATGATGCTGATGTAGATCCTGGGTTGGGTGCCTCCATAAGCACACACGTTACTCCACTTATTTTAGGGGGACACTCATGTTACAGAGCAGTGAAGACTTAGAACTAGAGCTAAGTAGATAAGTACCAAGATTCAGGGCGAGCGCCCTGCAGAAACAGAGTCATCAGGTCAGGCTGAGGCTACGTAAAACGGCATGATTAAGATTGTTCACGTATCAAGAGAAAGTTAAATGATATCAACAAGAAAGGCAGAAAATTCTCTTTGCCAGAAATTCTCTTCTCCAGAAAATCAATGAGCAAAATGGCAAAAATGGTCAGAATCGGATTTTTCAGAACTCTGGAAACCAACCGTAGGCGTGGAGTGATCCGAGGTGCGTCCTGGACGATAACCAGCTGACCCTCAGGAAGATCAGTGGGCTCCGTGGATTTGACTTGTCCCACGCCCATCCTCTGCTCTCCAGATACGCAATAACCGCGTGAAACTGAAGCTGTGTTCTGCTGGACCTGGCAGCCACTGGAGGTGACAACACAGCTGAAGCTTTTGCAAAGTCCCAGTTCCAAAGAACTATGACTACCTGCTCCTCCCGTGGTTCCGCCATAGCTTGTACTTGCAAAGCTCTCCGTGTCTGACCTGACTTAGAGCTTGCCCAGCGTGAAGAGCCTTCTGCCACAGGGATATTTGTCAGAAACCATTAGAGGGACATGTTTAACTTTTAATTGCCCGAGGTGGTGGGTACAGTGGGCCTAAACCACAGGCTGACCAAAGCTGAGAGGAAAAACCAGAAAATGACTTCACAGGGGCTTAGAAAAGCTCTGACGCATTCCTGGGAATTCAGAAGGTCATGTGTGTGGTAGAGCTGTGCACCTGTCCTGGTTGTGTGCATGCTAGGGAAGAACCTGGGTAGGTCCTGAGCTGACCCTGAAGCTTTGCACAAGCAGGAAGGGAAGGCAAAGGCAATGTTGTCAGCTGCCTGACTGCGTGTTGAAGGACTGGACCCAAACACACACACACAAACACACTGGCAAAAGCGGGGCTTATTGGTTCCAGGTATTTGAGGAAATCTCTGTCCAACCCTTAGCCAACCACCAAGCTGATTAGAGATTTCAGTAGCCACACAGGAAAAAGAACACAAGTTTTTGGGAGTGGAATTAGCACAGAAAAACATTAAACAAACAATAATTACAGCAACCGGCAGCAATGGTTCAACACCAGGTTGAAGGCAGAGAAAGATCTGATTTTCAGAGTTGACCATGACATTACTTTAAGTGTCTGATTTACTTTTTTTAAAAAATTTCTTTTCAGCATAACAGAATTCATAGTTTTTGCACCACACCCAGTGCTCCGTGCAATGCGTGCCCTCCATAATACCCACCACCTGGATTTACGTGTTTTTTTTTAAAGATTATATTTATTTATTTGACAGACAGAGATCACAAGTGGGCAAAGAGTCAGGCAGAGAGAGAGGGGGGAGTAGGCTCCCCACCAAGCAGAGAGCCTGATGTGGGGCTTGATCCCAGCACCCTGAGATCATGACCTGAGCTGAAGGTGGAAGCTTTAACCCAATGAGCCACCCAGCTGCCCCTAAATGTCTGATTTTCAACAGAAAAGATTATGGGACCTGCAAAGAATCAAGAAAGTATTGTCCATACACAGTGGAGAGAAAGCAATCTATAGACATTGTCTCTAAGGGCAATCAGACATCAGACTTAATGGTCAAAGACTTTAAGTTATTTAAATAAGTTCAAAGAGCTAAAGAAGATGGTGTGTAAAGAACCAAAAGAAAGTAAGATGTCTCACCAAATTAAGAATATCAATAAAGAAGTAGAAATAATTTTTAAAAATCAAATAGAAATGCTGCAGTTCAAAAGTGTAATAACCAATCTGAAAAATTCACTAGAGAGCTCAATGGTAGATCTGAGCAGACAGAAGAAAGAATAAATGAACTTGAAGAGAATTAATTGAGATTATCCAGTCTGAGAAACAGGAGGAAAAAATGAAGACAAAAGAACAGAGTCTCCAACGCCTGTGGAACACAGTCAAGATTCTCAACACACGAATAATGGGACTCTCCAAAGGAGTGGGCAGAGAGGAAGGGACAAAAAAGATAGTTGAAGTAATAATGGCCAAAAGTCCCCAAATCTACACACCCAAGTAGCTCAGTGCATTCCAAGTAGAATAAATTCAAGAGAGCCACACATACACATCATCAAACTGTTGATAACCACAGACCAAGAGAGAATTTTGAAAGCAACCAGAGAGAAGTGACTGATTTTGTACAAGTGATCCTCATTCATACTGATGGCTGATTTCTCACCAGAAACCACGAATGGCAGAAGTCAATGATATGACATATTCATAGACCTGGTGGGGGGGGGGAAATACTCAATAATGAATTCTATATCTGGCAAAACTATCCATCAGAAAAGAAGGAGAAACTAATATATTCTCATTTTTTTTTACTTCTGTAAGGTTTTTTATTCGAGAGACACAGATGGAGAGAGAGCATGAACAGGAAGGGCAGAGGGAGAGAGAGAATCTTGAACAGATTACCTGCTGAGGGCAGAGCCCAACACAAGTCTGGATCTCACAATCCCGAGATCATGACCTGAGCTGAAACCAAGAGTCAAACACTTAACTGACTGTGTCACCCATATTTTAAAAATCAAAGATAATTTGTCTCTAACAGACCCACAAAAAACACTAAACAGACTTCTTCAGACCAAAATGTAGGGCCACTAGGCAGCAAGGTGAATCTATGAAAGAAATAAAGAGAACAAACAAAAGTAAAGACATACGTAAATATAAGACAATATAAATGTAGGTTTTGCTTATAAATTTTTCTCTGACTTAATTTAAATGACAGCAGCATAAAGAAATAATGAAGGGTGCGTGGGTGGCTCAGTGGGTTAAGCCTCTGCCTTTGGCCCAGGTCATGATCCCAGGGCCCTGGGATAGAGCCCCAGATCGGGCTCTCTGCTCCGCGGGGAGCCTGCTTCCCCCCCCCCCCGCCACCTGCTTCTCAGCCTACTTGTGATCTCTGTTTGCCAAATAAATAAAAATAAGATCTTAAAAAAAATGATAAAAGTGTGTTGACGGACATGAAGTATACAGGCATACTTTGTTTTATTGCACTTTCCCAGCTCTTCTTGTTTTTTATAAATTGAAAGTTTGCGGCAACCCTGAGTTGAGCAAATTTTATCATGCCATTTTTCTTTTTTCTTTTTTTTTAAAGATCTTATTTATTTATTTATTTATTTGACACAGAGAGATAGAGAGATCACAAGTAGGCAGAGAGGCAGGCACAGAGAGAGGGGGAAGGAGGCTCCCCGCTGAGCAGAGAGCCCAACTTGGGGCTCGATCCCAGGACCCTGAGGTCATGACCTGAGCCGAAGGCAGAGGCTTAACCCACTGAGCCACCCAGGTGCCCCTATCATGCCATTTTTCCAATCGCATGTGCTCATTTCATGTCTATCCCATTTTGGAATCCTCATGACACAAGTTCTTCATTCCTGTCATCTTTGTTGTACTGATCTGTGATCAGTGATTACAACTCACTGAAAGCTCGGATGATGGTTAGTATTTTTTAGCAATAAAGGAGTTTTTAATTAAGGTATGTACTTTTTTTTAAGACATAATGCCACTGCACACTTAATAGACTACAGTATAATGTAAACATAACTTTTAGTTGCGCCGGGAAACCAATAAAATTCATTTGACTCACTTTATTGCAACTCGTGTTTTATTGCGGCGGTCTGGAACCAAACCTACAATTTCTCGGAGGTGTGTCTGTTCACAGACGTAATTTGTGACGATAACACCACAAAGGAGAGGGAGGGAAAGTCACTGCACAAGAACAATGTCTTTCTGTACTATGGAAATAAAATTGGTAACAATCCAAGCTAGTCTGTTATGTGTTAAGATGTAAATTGTAATCCAGGAACAACCACAATGGAAGTAACTAAAACACGTACATGTGGAAAAATGGAAAGAGAATGATAATAGGCTCCTCGAGTACGTATCCTTAGCATGAAAGAAGGCTGTCATAGAGGAACAGAGGAATGACAAAAGATATCAGACATAAACAGGAAAATGGCAGATGTAAAAACAAAGTGAACGTTCGTTTCCCTGGTACAAGGCATGAGAAGGGATTGACGCAGACGGCGGAGGGCCACCACCAGGACTCCAGCTGCAGTGAGGAAGCATCGGGGAAGGGCACGCCTGGAAGAACATCTAGAAGCAGACCACGGCAGTAAAGCCCGCACCAGTGGGCAGCCCCATTTGCCCCATACGCGAGCCCCTGAGCTGCTCCTTCCGGCTCTAAGGTTGCTTCCATTCAGTGATGGGCTTGCCACGAGGAGAATGAGGCTCCCGCTGGGCTGTGTCCTGCCCAGGGAAGCAGGGAGGATTCAGGATCCGCAGCCCAGCAGTGACCTTGACTCCTTCTGGTGGAAGAACTAGGTCTGAGGGTAGAGAGCTGGACGTGCAAGCCAGGGAGTGGCCGTGGGGGGCCATATCCTGAGAGGTTGGGGGACAACAGCGCCAAGGGCTTGGCCTGATCCTGCACCCACCCCAGTCCCCAGAAAGACCCAGGGCACCTGAGAGCTTCCCTTGACTCTGCACACCTCCCTGGTCCCGCTGGGAGGACCCACGGAGCAGGAAACCATAGGGAAAGTCACCCTTTGCGGCCTTACCCCTTATCAGAGGTGGTGCCGAAAGAAGCTTTTCTAAACTATCAATAATAAAAAACAAATTTCTGTCAACCCTGCTAGAGGAAAGGTGGGAAATAATTTTCTATTCTCTCTACCAGAAAATTATATTACAAAATTATTCTTATAGGAGGAGGCCATAAAAGAGCGTGCCGAGAAAAAACCCGGAGAAATGAGCTCATGCTGTCCATTACCGTTACTACCACCAATGACGATTTCATGTTATTTTTCCGGATTTTATGGGGTTTGTAACATTTGTCAGCTTTTTAGCGTGCACATTCATGTGACAATAAATATGGACCAGATGTTCTTTTAGGAATCACGGGTGCAGCAAAGAACAAGCCAAAGACTCCCCCCCACCCCCATGGAGCTTTTGTTTTGGCTGGGAAAAGGTAATAAACAAAAGAACAACTGAATGCATAAGTAATTATCAGGTGCTTGGAGGAAAATTAAGGCTGAGTTGAGGACACAGAGGATGGGGGAAGGTTCTGTTTTATATGGGATGATCCAGATGGGCTTCTTCAAGGAGGTGACATTTGATGAGAGACCTGAACAAGTGAGGGAGAGAGCCCCGCTGCATTTTCTGAGCAAAGGGAAGCAAGTGCAAAGGCCCTGGGGCAGACATAGCCTTGGTATGTTAACTAGGGACAGTATGGAGGGTGATGTACTCAATATAGACCAAGTTAAGAAAAGAGACAGAGGGAAAGAAATCAGAAAGAATTCAGAGAGGGCTCACATTTCATGGGATCTTATGAACTACAGAGAAAGTAGTGTTTTCATTCTGAATATGAAAGCAAGACAATGGAGGGATTTGAACAGGAGAGGGAGAAACCAGACTGACATATTTTAGAACAGCCACTGGTACGTGATAGGCCTCTTCTGTTTTCAAGCTGGCTTCGGGGAACTTGTTTTTGGGGTAGTACCAAAAGCCTGAAGAAGCAGGATCCCACAGGGCACAGCTGGGCAGGAGTGAACACAGGCTGTGTGCGAGAAAAAAATGAGAGAGAGAGAGAGAGCCCCGTGAGAGTCAGGGGAATTCAGACCAAGACCAGCTTCGATGTAAGGCAGAAGGTCAGAAGGCAGAAAGAGAGCCATAAATAAATAAATAACATCACATTTGTTACCGGACTATCTATTTTTTGCATTTAATGTTTTACAAACAGCCTCGTGTCAGCCAACATAAATATTTTTAATTGACGCGGGAGTACGGCATTGCTCGGTTCAGCTGTGGTTTATGTAAACACCCTCCCGGTCATTTAGGGTTTTCCACATTTTCACTTTCACTAAAAACCCTGTCACACGGTTACCGTGTACCGGGATAGCCTCCAGCGCCCCGAAAGGGTGAGCCACCCAGCACCTAACGTCAAGGAAATGAGGCTTTCTCGATTTTCATCTGGGGTGCTGATCTCCTTATTTCCTGCTACTAACTGCTGAGCTGTGGGACTGCAAGGACCGAGAATCCACGTGGTAAGATCTCTAGGTGCCGTGGCCAGCAGCTCCTGGGCTGCCGTCAGTCCCTCGCCCATCCCTTCCGTGCGGGGTTCGCCAGCACCTGTCCCCCCTCCCGCCCCAGCTCTTGCATTTTGGCTCCCCTGCCAGCTAAGCCACGTGCCACCTGACTGCTGTTCCAGTTTGCATGCTGGTGATGACTTTTTTGTGCACTTTCTGCCTCTTTTGAAGTCGCCTACTCCGTATCTTTTACCTACTCTGTTGCGCAAGCGGGACTTTTTCTTGTTGCTTTTGGTAGTTCTCAGCTTGTTAATAATTCTGTTACATGTGTTGGGGTAGTTTCCTAATATCCGGATGATTATCACAGAGATGTTTTCTCTGCAGAGGTATCGTAAATGCTTAGGTCCTCGGCTCTATGGACTTTTCTTTTTTACAAAATTTTTTTATCAATTTCATTTCTTTTCAGCGTAACAGAATTCATAGTTTTGCACCACACCCAGTGCTCCATGCAATGCGTGCCCTCCATAATACCCACCACCTGGTTCCACCAACCTCCCACCCCCCGCCCCTTCAAAACCCTCAGGTTGTTTTTCAGAGTCCATAGTCTCTCATGGTTCATCTCCCCCCCATTTTCCCTCAACTCCCTTCTCCTCTCCATCTCCCCATGTCCTCCATGTTATTTGTTATGCTCCGCAAATAAGTGAAACCATATGATAATTGACTGTCTCTGCTTGACTTATTTCACTCAGCATAATCTCTTCCAGTTCCGTCCATGTTGCTACAAAAGTTGGTTATTCATCCTTTCTGATGGAGGCATAATACTCCATAGTGTATATGGACCACATCTTCCTTATCCATTCATCTGTGGAAGGGCATCTTGGTTCTTTCCACAGTTTGGCGACCGTGGCCATTGCTGCTATAAACTTTTGGGGTACAGATGGCCCTTCTTTTCACCACATCTGTATCTTTGGGGTAAATACCCAGTAGCGCAATTGCAGGGTCATAGGGAAGCTCTATTTTTAACTTCTTGAGGAATCTCCAAACTGTTCTCCAGAGTGGCTGCACCAACTTGCATTCCCACCAACAGTGTAAGAGGGTTCCCCTTTCTCCACATCCTCTCCAATA
>PISX010029821.1:0-19537 GCA_004024625.1 Mellivora capensis | reverse complement strand
ATCCCATCTTGTTTCTTTTCTTCTTTTCCTACCCCCCCAACCCCCCATGTTGCATCTCCACTTCCTCATATCAGGGATATCATATGATAGTTGTCTTTCACTGATTGACTTATTTCACTAAGCATGATACCCTCTAGTTCCATCCACGTCGTTGCAAATGGCAAGATTTCATTTCTTTTGATGGCTGCATAGTATTCCATTGTGTATATACACCACATCTTCTTTATCCACTCATCTGTTGATGGACATCTAGGTTCTTTCCATAGTTTGGCTATTGTAGACATTGCTGCTATAAACATTCGGGTGCACGTGCCCCTTCGTATCACTACATTTGTATCTTTAGGGTAAATACCCAGTAGTGCACTCAATCACATTTTTTAAACAAACAAGTTTAGAGCAATGGTAAGTGGAAAGAAGTTTTTATCATCAAGATACTCTGGTTTTATTGTGAATGGTTAATTTCAATCTGTTTTATACAGTTAAACTAATTTGAAGAATCTCTGATCTAGATTGCAGATGGACAGAGAGAGCTTATTGAGTCATACAGTGTCAAGAAGAGACACTTTATTGGAAATACAAGCATGGATGCTGGTTTATCATTTATCATGGCCAACCATGGAAAAGTGAAAGAGAATGATATTGTCTTTGATCCATTTGTTGGAACAGGTATTTTTATTCAACTGTTAAACTAGTGTGTAGATATTACTTGTTTATATTAGTCAAGCTCATAGTAATGTTTTTGCTAAAAGATTAGTAAATTTGTACAAAATAATCTTTTTTTTTTTTAAAGGTTTTTATTTATTTATTTGACAAAGAGAGAGAGATCACAAGTAGGCAGGGAGGCAGGCAGAAAGAGGAGGGAGGAAGCAGGCTCTCCGCGGAGCAGAGAGCCCGATGCGGGGCTCGATCCCAGGACCCTGGGATCATGACCTGAGCTGAAGGCAGAGGCTTTAACCCACTGAGCCACCCAGGCGCCCCTGTACAAAATAATCTTACCTATCATGAGATGGTGACTAAGAGATGGCCACATATTTGTGTAATAGCCCAGTATGCAACATTTGTGCCACTTCAAGAGTGATAGGATTTAATTTATGGGCTTTTCCCCCAAGTTAACCACTAGGTGGAGGGGTATACCACACATTGCAATACTGTGTACTGTGGACATGTTGTAAAGCTATAGTTTATCTAAATAGGGAAACTCGAGTGGAAAAAAAAAACTTGAGTGACAAGATTAAAAAAAAGTGTTCATTATTTGACATTGATAACTATATACTTACATGGAAAAAATGGGTACTGTGTCTGATCTTTGATTTGGTTTCTAGAGGTTTATAAGTAAGTATGAAAATAAGGAAACTGACTTAATTATTAACGGGCTAGAGCCTGGCTGCTGAGACTGCAGTCTGTGTTCTGTCCTTGTAATCAACTGTGTAGAAGTCCTAAAATTCCGCATTAACCTCCTCTGATTCGTGAGGAAATTTTCCCACTTTGCCCTATTTTTTGCTGGCTCTTACTCATATGTAGGGAGCACTCATATTTAGATCTGTCTGGCTAAATTCACTGTGATTCAGATTGTCTTGGAACAAATTATGTTTGTGGTTGGAGTTTCTCCCTGTAGCTCTCTTTCCCCATCAGAAACTTGGGAAGGAGCTCTGCCACAATAGCTAACATTGTTGAACTAAAAAGAAAAAAAAACTTCCTGAGGGGATTATGGCACAGAGAGAGGTTATGTGACTTGGCCAAGGTTATACAGTGTGTAAATTTCATGAGATTCAAACTCAAGCAGTCTAACTCCAGAGCTCATGCTCTTAACTACTACGCTAGAGCTGTCTCTTTCGGCATTAAGATCTGTCCACCAGCTATTACACCATAACCCAACTTGAGGAATGTGACCACGTGCGATAAGGAAGAAATAGTATCAAAGTCAAGAGATTTCTTTTTTTTTTTTTAAGATTTTATTTATTTATTTGATAGAGATCACAAGTAGGCAGAGAGGCAGGCAGAGAGAGAGAGGAGGAAGCAGACTCCCTGTTGAGCAGAGAGCCCGATGTGGGGCTCGATCCCAGGACCCTGGGATCATGACCTGAGCTGAAGGCAGAGGCTTTAACCCGCTGAGCCACCCAGGCACCCCCAAAGTCAAGAGATTTCTAACTGTTGGATGAATTTCTGTATTTGTTGTTGAATTAATCTGCTGGTGAGTTTCTCTTTTCCATTCCACCAGTGTCTCCATATATCCCCCACCTAGCATTAGATCTATTTGTTTCTTTCCTATCTTCATTATCCTTAGTGCTCCCCCCACTTTTTAAACTCTTATTGGAAATAATGTCAAACTTATAGTAAAGGTACAAGAATGAAAATAGAACAGAGAACAAACACTTGCACATACTTGATTCAGATTAAACTATTGTTAACATTTCGTCTCATTTGCTTTATCATTTCTTTTTATGTTTATTTACCTAATTTTGTTTTCTTTACAGTTTGAAATTGCATCCATCCAGTCCCTTTACCTCTCAAATACTTAAATATATATATCTTAAGAATGAGAATATTCTCTTACGTAACCATGGTATAGTTTTCAATGTTAGCAAATGTACTGCTAATGTAGTACTTTAATGTTCATATGACATTTTTGCTAATTGACCCACTGATGTTTTATATACCATCTTTTTTCCTTTCCAGTCTAGCATCAAGTATTGTATTTTGTCACTGATGTTTCTTTGATCCATTTGGTATGGAACAAGTCCACAGTCTTTCTTTTTCTTTTGTGAAATTTGGACTTTTGAAGAACACTGTCCCTCCTCTGTTTTTTATTTAGAATATACCTCACTTGGGTCATTTATTTCTGCATGAATTCTGCAAATTATACATTCCTGGCCAGACTACTACAACAGTGATTTTGTGTCCTTCTTAGGACATGATGATTGTCTGCCCTCATTGGTAATACAAATTTTGATCAGCTGGTTAAGGTGGTGGGTGATTTTTCTATTGTGTGTTAAGACCCATGTAAATATCCTGTTCTGCATCTAAATTCACCCTCTCCCCTGTCAAGTGGTCAGGTTTGGCATTCACTGATGATTCTTGCCTGAACCAGTTTTAACTTTGGTTACAAAGTTAACTTTTGGTCACAAAGGGATGATTTTTCCAATAATGGTATTCCCTCCACAGTTAACACTCAACACTCGTTCTGTTATAACCAAGAGCCCTTTTTTCTCTCCTATTATTAATATAAGCTGTGGATTCCCCTTAGTGGTCTATAATTCGTTATAATTTTGTTGCTCAAATTATCCCACGTTTGCCAAGTGGAGCCCTTTTGTACTGTATCTGTCTTTGTGACCTGTACCCTTTTATTTTTGGCTGCTTTCTTACTTTCTGGCTCACCTTTTACCTGCCCAAACCCTGGAATCAGCCATTTCTCCAAGGAACTGTTGTTTCTTTTAGTGGGGAATAGTATTAGAGACCAAGATCTGGGTGCTAGGTATCTTCATTTCTTGACCCTTTCAGCAGTTAAGCTAGGACATTTAGGTGTGTATGTGTACAATATGCATATAAATATGTATGCAAATACACATATCCCTGTGTATGTACTGTGTGTGCATGTGGATAGACACATATGTTGTAGAAATTGTGAATTTTCATATATACTACAAATTCTAGTCTATCCTGACAGATTTCTTTCTTGCCTATCCCCATTCCATTTTTACATGTACCTTCTTCCACAGTGAGAATCCTGTTTTCTTTCACCATCTACACATTTATTCTTTTGCTCATTCCTATAATACATCTAAAATAATTTCAAAATTGCTTTACCCTTACCACTAAAAGAAAAGCCAAAAAATACAAAAGCCCTATTAAAAGGATATGTTTTTAGGCTATGTATTCTGTTCTTTACCACACCTAAAGGGCAGTAAAATCAAATATTGTGCTTTCTTCTTTTCCCCTTCATTTCAAAATCAGTTTGGAGTTCATTTTTATCAGTTTGCCCTCAGTTTTAGATTTTTTTTACCTCCTTCCAGCCTTGTTGATTTATGTTTAAATATGCAGAAAATCAATTTACTTCCAGAAGTCAACTATGTAAGAGATATACTCAGACAAGTATCACTTCTTTCTGTATCTCTTCATTTTCCTCCCTCATCCCTTGTAAATAACCAACTTCTTTTTTTTTTTTAGTTGATTCTTCTTTTTTGTGTTTTTTTTTGTAATGATAGGCAGATATATGTACATTTTATTTTTACTTCTTTCTTATACCACATTGCTTTTCTCACTTAATAGTTTTTCCTGAAAATCTCTTTCTGTTGGTTCATAGGAGTTGTCTTCATTCTTTTTTATACTTGTACTCCATGGGTATATATACTGTAATTTATTCAAACAGTCTCCTATATACTTGGACATGAGTAGTGTCCAGTATTTTAGAGTTACAAATAATGCCTGCAATGAATAATCTTTTGTATATATACTTGCATAATGTTGGAGATACAGCTCTAGGGTAAATTCTTAAAAGTAGAATTGCTGGATGAAGAACGTATGTATATTTTAAACCTTGTTTCACTAGCAGAGTTTATTGTCAAGGTCTTGAAATGTTGCCAGTCCGTTGGATGAAAACATTATCTCAGTCTAGTGTTATTTTGTATTTCTCTTATTATGAGTGAAGTCTAATAACCTTTTATATATATATTTAACATAAAATGTATTATTTGTTTCAGGGGTACAGGTCTGTAATTCATGAGTCTTATATTATACCCAGTGCTTGTTACAATACATATCCTCCTCAGTGTCCATCACCCAGTTTCCCCATCCCTCCACCCACTACACCTGCAGCAACCCTCAGTTTGTTTCCTGTGATTAATGAGTCTCTTATGGTTTGTTTCCCTCTCTGGTTTTGTCTTGTTTTATTTTTTTCTCTCTTCCCCTATGATTCTCTGCCTTGTTTCTTAAATTCTGCATATTGGTGAGATCATATGATAATTGTTTTTCTCTGATTGACTTATTTCACTTAGTGTAATACCCTCTAGTTCAGTCCCTGTTGTTGCAACCTTTTATGTTTTAAGGGCCATTTTAATAATTCCTTTGGAAATATTTTTCATGGCTTTTGCCCATTTTTATGTAGACATTTCTTTATTTTTGAAAGTACTTTGTATGTTAGAGAATTAGCCTTCCCTCTTTTTTCCTGTTTTTTTTATATGTATGTAAAGATGTATACATATGGATATTGCATTCGTGCATGTGTGTGTGTGTGTATATACACAACCAAATATTTTCTCCCAGTTTGCCATTTATTTTTTTGACTTTGCAAACAGTTGCCTTTTGCCATGCAAAAGTTTTTCCCTACATCTAAGTTATAGAGGTACCTAGCTATGTTTCTTTTCGTAATACATTTATAGTTTTAGTTTAGTTTCTTTAGGTCTCTGATCTATTTGGAGTTTTTCTTATATGATGTGATGAATGGATCTATAAATTTCTCTTTTTCCCAAATGCTAAACCTTTTATTAATCTTTAATTTGTTCTTGGACTTTAAAAACTTTTTCTGGGAAGTGAGAAGAATTCTTTGACATACGTACGTGTACATAATGCTTAATATGTATGCATACATGTAGATAATACTATAAAGTCTAAAAATAGAGTTCCTAGTATAGGTAAAATTTCTTTCCCTTAATGTCTATGAGGTTGGGTATATTATGAAATGCTAATTTCTGCCTCAGCAATCAAAATACTGATTACCTTCAGTGTGAGTAAGGGGCAAGGAGACCTGCCCCTAATTTGCTTTAGAGCAGCTCCTTAGAATGGGTAGTAGATCTTGGTCTGTCACTGTTTACATAGAACAAATAATTGAAAATTACAAAGAGGAAAATCTTTGCAAAGATGCTGCTAAAATATATTTTTGTAATTTGTGTTAGTAATTTAAGACTAGCTTTAGAATCTAGTCTTGGGTGCTTTTGTTTTGAAATTGGTGATATAATTGTGAATAGACACAATTCTTAAGTATAGTTTGTCCTTTCTCTTGGGCCTTCTGTCTCACTGATGGGTAGTACCTTCTGAAGGACTAGGGAAATACTAACCCTGTGCCCTCCTCCATGGCCATAGTTTTTCACAAATATTTTTGATAGTATTTTTTCCTTGTTGCCTTTTCTAATATTTAAAAAAAAAAGTCAAGTGTATCCAATCCTTTTCCATTTTAAAGGCACAAAATTGTAATATATTCGTTTTCCAAATGTTTTATCCACTGACTTCTCATTACCTGTGATTTTTCTCAAGGTTATAGGATAGAGTAGAAAGCTTCTGGGAAACCAAAAGGAGAGATATAATCTTTTCCTGCCTAAATGCCTTTCCTTTTTCTTTAGACAGTGTGATGTTGTCTAGAATGACATTATAAGCTGTAGAAACATACTTTCCTTTCCATTTTAGTGAGTATGTTGCTTTTCATTTTAATAAGTTTTTTAAAAAAGTTGCGTATCTCCATTTTTTTCTGAGGGAGAAGATACTTACCATTGGGCCAGCTCTTAGTAGTTAGGAAGTCCTTTTGTTCTAATATGAGCAAGGATTGATGAGCATGATATGTTGAATACCTATAATGGTACAGGTCCACCTGTGATATACAAGAGTTGTGAAAAGTATACAACTCTTACTAATTGAGTGTGCAGCTTTACTTAATTTAATAACAGATTTTACTTTTATCTCATTGGTATGCTAAGTGTATATTTGTTTCAATTGGTGCTGACCCCAAAGGAGAGAAGATGGTATAGAGAAAAGAGCAAATAGATCCTTAATCCTTAATCTATTAGTTATTATCTATTAGTTATTAATCTATTAGTTATTATATCACTTAGGGCAATATTTTCAACTTGTCTGGGCCTCAGTTCCATCATTAATAAAATGGTAATATTAATATATTTTGAGGATTAAGTGAGGTAATACATGTATATGAAATTCTTAAAAAGTTGCCTGACACATGGTAGGCTTTCAGTCGACTATAATGGTTATCATTATTATTTTTAAATTATCATTTTGTTAGGAACTTAGATGCCTGTCTGGTAAAAGATGTTAGATATAGCCAGTATTGAATGGTGATGATGAACATTTTGGCCATGGATTTTTGGATGAATCATTTGGATGAATTTTTCATCCAGTTTGGATGAATCATTTTGGCCATGAATTCATTTTCTAGTCCCTTCTTTGGCTGATTTCCAAGGTACTCATAATTTGCAACTGTTGGCAAATTGTGACAGCAGGCAAGGAAATTAAGGGTTAAAATTGTAAACATCTAATTCATTGTTTATAATGAAAATAATTGGTATAGGTAGACACACAGCCAGTTGCTGTATGTAGCTGTTCTATGATTTTATGACAGAGGTCCCTAGATATTTCTTTTCTCCTTCCCCTCTCTCAAGTGAGTCAGTTATTTTAGTAATTGAGACTATACCCAGGAGACCATTATGCACTCCTTGCTGCTTCTACCTTCAGATGAGCCATAATGTAAGGAGTGGAGTACAACTCCTTTTGAATTTTATCATTGTAGAATGATAGATGCAGGTGACAGGTGTTGGGAAACTGACTGTCCTGGTCCTGGGAGGAGACTATGGGAGAGGAAAAGGGACAATTAGGAGAGAGGTAATTGATCTCTGTAGGTCTGTGGATTAGTCTCTGCTTCATTCCCATTTTTGTCCACAACTCTTTATAGTCTCCTTTTCCTGAGTTTCATAGTTTATCTGGTAAAATTTCTGTTTTCTAGCAAATACCTTTTTGCTCAGGTTGCTAGTGTAACTTACCTGAGTTCATTTTGAAAAAGGATAAAGTAGATACAGTAATTTTCCATTTTTCCTTCTTTTCTCCTTTGAGCAAAACTAAAGCCCAATCTCTCAATTCTGCACTTTTGTAAGGCTTTTCACTTAAATCTCTAATGATGAAAATTGTAAAATAGTTTCTGCATTATAAAAAAATTTCACTTATTATGTCCTTTTGCCAATAAGATAATTGCCCTAACCTTAAAGTGGTTACTATTTAAGTAAGGAGAAATTAGAAGACTGAGTTTGTGGTATTTGTACACTTGGTAGCATAAGAAATTGGGTGAGTCACATTACCTCCCCCCCATCACTTCATCCCTCCTTTATTACCCCTTCTTCCACCAGAAGGTTCAGGGAAACTCCCAACTAAGGTATAACTAAATGTAAAAAGTGCTTCAATTTAATTGAGAAAACAACTACATGGTTAACAGCGATTACCCAGTGACCACCAGTTCAGAGAAGCTAATTTGTAATAACTTTATTTAAAACTTTGAAAGCTTAAAGAGCACAAAGTTAACTAACAGATGCAGTCTAACAGATTATTCATCTCCTTTCAGCAGTGTACTCTAAATTGGGTCTTCTCAAAACTCACTCTAACCAAATGGATAAGGTTCTGTTTAAGGAAGCACAGGAAAGCTTTTCTGTTCCCCTTGACAACTAGTTCTTCTAGGTGAGTATCTGCCTTCATTGGCAGAATTGTAGTAATTCCTCATAATTTGGGTGAAATGATTTTGTGAGTATTCCAGGTCATCACAATACAGTCTCTTCCCTAAATATGGATGGTTCCATTTGTAGAACAAGACTAATGAGGTCTTACTTAGCTTCCCTCTCACACAAATGCTTCTTGTATTTAGTATGAGGGAACTTAGGTTTCGGTTTCTGCTGTACTTTTTTTAGTCCTCCGTTCTCTTCTTCTTACGCTCTAGTAGTAGTAGTACAGTATTTTTCACAAGCAAAGTCTGTTTATTGAAGTGCATGTTCCTGGACTGTGTTTTAAATGGCTATGGAAGGAACACCATTAATTTACAGATCTTGACCCTCTGGAGGCACTACCCATCTTAATTTTAGAAATTACCTTTGAAAAGGATATAAGGGAAAATAGGTAATTATTTTCCCTTGTCTGAGTCTGTGCATAGTTTAGGAATATATTTCTGATGTCCATTTGATAGACCTTTCTATGGTGGTATAGCTATTAGGAATTTTTAATTTGGATGATGAAAAAAAGTAAAATTCAATGGAAAGCACAGTTATTAAAATAACTGATTTTTCCCCCCTTAAACAATTTAAAAATAATACCTTTTATTTTAAAAGATTTTATTTATTTACTTGACAGATGGAGATCACAAGTAGAGAGGCAGGCAGAGAGAGAGGAAGGGAAGCAGGCTCCGTGCTGAGCAGAGAGCCCGATGCGAGGCTTGATCCCAGGACCCTGGGATCATGACCTGAGCCGAAGGCAGAGGCTTTAACCCACTGAGCCACCCAGGTGCCCCTTACCTTTTATTTTAAAAGGTTTCATTAATTTTCAAATCTTTATTAGGATTTTTCTTTGTATGTGAGCTAGGCACAGCTACCAAGTTACTTAGTCCAGTCAGATTGTATTGGAAATTTTGTTCTTACTTTGATCACAGCACTAAGTAAACAGAGAAGTCATTGTATTGTTATTTTTGTTGTTATTTTTGTGTATGCTTGATGATAGTTATTCAGAAATTCATATTTACAGTTTGAAATGAGGTAATTGCTTCACTGGTTACAGGAATAACTGTTTATTGTCCTAATATTTTAATTTTTATGGGGATTAACATCTTAAATATTAATTATGCCCCCTTAGGTTATTTGAAACTCAGGCTTCCATGGGAATTGAGCCTAGTTGTCAGAATTTATTTATTGCTAACTCTTTTATATAGCAGTTTTATATTCTCGTTTGTAAGTAAGGAGCAAGATGCTTTGTATAGACCTCTCAAAATCAGATGGATATGTCTAAATGTACATTATTTTTATTTTTTTTAACTTTTTTAAAAAAAGATTTTATTTATTTATTTGAGGGGGGGAGGGACAGGCAGAGGGAGAAGCAGACTCCCTGCTGAGCAGGGAGCCCAATATGGGACTCGATCCCAGGACTGTGGGATCATGACCTGAGCCAAAGGCAGAAGCTTAACCCACTGAGCCACCCAGGCGCCCCTAAATATACATTTTTTAAAAAAATTTTTATTTATTTGACAGACAGAGATCACAAGTAGGCAGAGGAGCAGGCAGAGAGAGAGGAGGAAGCAGGCTTCCTGCCAAGCAGAGAGCCCGATGCGGGCCTCGATCCCAGGACTGTGGGATCATGACCTGAGCCGAAGGCAGAAGCTTAACCCACTGAGCCACCCAGTCGCCCCTAAATATACATTAAAAAAATTTTTTTTTTATTTATTTGACAAACAGATCACAAGTAGGCAGAGAAGCAGGCAGAGAGAGAGTAGGAAGCAGGCTCCCTGCCGAGCAGAGAGCCCAATGCGGGGCTCGATCCCAGGAACCTGGGATCATGACCTGAGCCGAAGGCAGAGGCTTAACCCACTGAGCCACCCAGGCGCCCCTAAATATACATTATTTTAATTAAAAAAAATAATTTTCCCTAAGCTGTATGTTCAAAGTAATGATGACAGTACATTAATTCCCTACATTGTGACCAGTATAGTGAGCACAATTTAGCGTTTAATTCTGAGGCTTGTAAAATATGGTCAGGACCAGTGTTATTCTCCGATACTCTGCCTACAGCTATTTTTTAAGACTCTGGATCAGACTAAATAGGGGAAGAAATAAGAGTCTGGGACTTTCTGGGACTTTCAGACTATAACTGTGTGATTTTTCAGGTGGCCTTCTGATAGCATCTGCTCATTTTGGTGCTTATGTATATGGGACAGACATAGACTACAATACAGTTCATGGCTTAGGTGAGTAGAGGTTCTGGACTGTTATAGGTTTTGTTCTTGTATTAGATGTGCTTTCAAAGTAACTAAATGGGTTTATATGGCATTATGCATCTATCTCTCGTGTTAAGATACAGAGTTGTGATATAATGTAGTTTTACTTATTCTTACAAATGATAAGATTTTGTTGGATATCTGCTTTTTATGAAGTGATTCAGTATGTGCAAAGCGATCTCGTGAGGGATAACAAAGATGAAAAAGCTCTCCACACTGTCTTAGTAAGAGAATTTTTTAAAAGTTGGCAAACTGTAAGGTTGTGAACGTTAGGCTTGGGAAGGAGGTAGGAGAGAAATTAGCCATCTTCTAATTAGTATGTCCATGTTAATAACACATACAGTTTCTATTTAAAGATTATCACCATTTTTTATTCATAATCATACTCTTGCATGAATACTGGATTAATTGCTACTCCTTGAGTACTGTATTGGTTTTAATTCCATAACCAACCAAAATATCTTTGAAGTGATTAAAGTGACAGTAACTTAGAAGATTCTGCATTGGACTCAGGTTAACTCAAGACAAACATTTGCTTGCTTTTGAGGCAATTTTGGAAACTATTTTAAAATCTAGACACTTTGCTAATGATACATGATTGGTTGGAACTGAATTATACTGAAGAAAGTATTCTCATATACCTGAATGGTACTAAAAATGTCAAGTTTCATTGATGATTTTAAAATTCTGTTTATGGTGGTATTCCATTATTGTAACTAGAATCAGCCCTTTGAACACCATTTTTCTTTTTACTGCCCAGTTTTTCTCAAGTTACTGTATTGGTGAGAATTTATTATACTCTTTTTTTTTTTCTGAAACAATTTGAAATATTGTGCTTGATGACCCTCTTTTTTCCTACCTTGACTCTAGGGAATTTAGTAATATTTATCATAAGGAGAATTGGTTATATTTTATCAAGTTCACCTAAATGGGCTTACCAGAAAAGATATTCTTGGCGATATCTTAGGGCAAAGTGCTAAGAAAAATTATTCCAGTTTGCTGTTAGTAGAAGCCATATGTTTGCTTGAAGAGTGTATAAAAATAGAATAATTATAGAACAAACACATAACTGCCACCTAGGTTAATAAAAAATGTCATTCATTCTTATGGTTTTAACTTAAGTGCATATACTGATAATCTCCTCAGTGTATTTATTCTGGCTTCTAACTACCCACTGAATAGTTCTTTCTAAATGTTCTGTGGGTAGCTGACAAGCATGATCAGTACATCTCAAATCTCGCTTTTTCCCTAAGCTTGTTTTTCTTCCTTTGATTTTTTTTTTTTTTTTTTTTTTTGAGAGGAGGCAGGTGGGGCAAGGGGAGAGGGAGAGGGGGAATCTTAAGCAGTCTCCATGCCAAGCATGGAGACCAGTGGTGGGCTCAGTTTCATGTCCCTGAGATCATGATCTGAGTTGAAATCAAGAGTTGGATGCTAGCGGCACCTGGGTGGCTCAGTTGGTTACATGGCTGCCTCCGGCTCAGGTCATGATCCCAGGGTCCTGGGATCGAGCCCCGCATCAGGCTCCCAGCTCAACGGGGAACCTGCCTCTCCCTCTGATTCTGCTTGCTGCTCTGTCTGCTTGTATTCTCTCTGTATCTCTCTGTCAAATAAATAAAATCTTAAAAAAAAAAAGAATTGGATGCTTGACCAACTGAACCACCCAGGCACCCTGGTTTCTCCGATCTTAATCAGTCCATGGTATCATCATCCACTTGTGTCTCCTAATACTAGAACTTTTGAATTTCTTCCTTCAACCTCCACTTTAACTTTTCATCTGTAATGTCTCTGTAAGGGTTCCATGGTTATAGCATTCCTTCATTTCCCAAGTCAGCTCTCTTCATTTCTGTTTCATTTATAAGGGACCATGCTCTATAGAGCTTTGTATCTTAATTGTATATGCTTTCAATTCAGTAAGTATTTAATGAGTGTTTAAGGCAGTTTTACTTGAAAGGTGATAGAAAAAGATCAGTTAGTACATTTTTACTGTTCAAAATACATTTTTGTAACAAGTTGAAATAAAAATAACTATGTAAATAAAGTTAAGATTTTAAGTGAAAGCAAGTTTTATTTGAGTAAACGTACGTAGGTTTAGATGAGTTAAACATTATTTTAGCTAAACAATAAGAAATAAGAATGCTTTATTTGATTTAGTAGTTTCTGTATTCCTTTTTCTTTCCCTTTAGGAAAGGCTAGTAGGAAAAACCAAAAGTGGAGAGGACCAGATGAAAACATTAGGGCAAATCTTCGTCAGTATGGTTTAGAGAAGTATTACCTCGATGTCCTGGTTTCAGATGCGTCTAAACCTTCTTGGAGGAAGGGCACATATTTTGATGCAATCATCACTGATCGTAAGTTTATTTTTATACAAAAGTAGGAGTAGGATTAATTTCCTACTTAAATTATTTAATTTAACTTAAAAAATGACTTAAAGTCATTTACATTTGAAGTAGAAAATGTATCAACACACAGAAAAATACCAGCTTTTACTAGTATTCTCCCCCTGCCGCCCCCTGACTTCTTCATATAGTGAGAAGGAAAAAACTGTGAATATAAGGCACTTTACCAATTTAACTAAGTAGTTAAGCGTTTACTGCTTTGGTTTTTTAAATTATATGTATTGACTTGTCTTTCCTCTTTTCTCTTTAGTTTATTTTTTGGAGCATATATTTATTTTAAAATTTTGACTGTAGTTGGTTATTAGTATACCAATTGGAGCCAAAATGTCATTTGCAATTAGAGTGTTAGGTGTCAAAGAAGAGAGTTTTATTTTTTGATTTTTTTCTTAAAGATTTGTTTATTTGAGAGAGAGAGAGATCATGTGCCCCATCCCCCCTCCCCTTGAGTTGGGGGAAGGGCAGAGGGAGAGAATCTTCAGGCACATTACTCACTGAACATGGAGCCCAGTGTGGGGCTCAGTCCCACAACCATGAGATCATGACCTGAGCTAAAACCAGGAGTCAGATGCTCAGCCAGCTGAGCTACCCAGATGCCCCAAAGAAAAGAGTTGTTTTTTTTTTTTCCCCCAAAGAAAAGAGTTTTAGATAACACGTAATTCTCCATGTGTAAGTTTTGGTGTTTTGTTTTGTTTTTGTAGCACATGTTTTGACTGACATCTCTTTTCTAGAGTTACAAGAAATTTGGAATTTTGTGAGCCAATAGGCTTGTGAACCCACTGAGCTTCAGGAATGTGAATAAGAACTTGTTTTCCTGTGCCTCATGAGTTCTGGGCTTTGCAGACGTACTAAGAGTAGGCTGGCCTTTTCTACCATATTTTGCAATAAATAAATCTGTAAATAGTAGCAAGGGTGTCTCTACCCTTCCGTCTCAGCTCCCTTTAATTCTTTGGTAACTTAGGCGCTCCTAGATCTAACAAGAGAAAAATTACCAAGGCATTACACTGTTAGTATGAATCTGCTTTAAAAAAATTGGGTGACTTTTTATTATTAATAATTAACTTATTGTTTGTTCTTATTCTGTTTGTGTATTTATATAAAGTATGTAACTTTTTTTAATCCATTGAGAGTGAGTTGGGTACACTGTAGGCTTTTACCCCTGTACTTCAGTGTGTATTTCCCAAGAATAGGGATAGTCTCCTAGGTACCCAGAGTATAGTTATCAGTTTCAGTAAGTCAATGCAATTATTGAATTTTATTTTATCACCTACTTTTGTTGTCACCCAGTAATATCCCTTTATTTATTTCTTTGCTTTTCTCTCTGGGACAGTATCCAACCTGGTATCAGGTATTGCATTTGGTAATATTTCTTTTAGGCCTCTTTTAGTTGTCACACTGTCACAGCCTTTCCCTTTGTTTTAAGACATTGACATTTTTGAAGAAGATAGTGGCCTGCTGTCCCTCCCAATGTTTTAAATAGAATGTTCTTGTGTTATGTGTTCTCGCTTGGAATATTTCATAGGTGGTGTTGTGTTCCTCTCTGAGTGTCCCATCTGGAGGACCATGATATCCATCTATGCCTAACTGGTGATTAGGTGACTTTTGACTATCCATGTTATTTGTGTTTTCTGTCTAGCTCCATATGGTATCAGAGAATCTACGAGAAAAACAGGTTCTCAGAAGGAAATACTGAAGGGGATGGAAAAATGGTAAGTGAAAGTTAAATATAATATGATACTATTTTGAGAAGAAGCATGTTTTTCTTTTTAATTAGCTAAGTTTAACAGTCTTAAGGTTTTTTATTGATTTTAAAATTCTGTTTTCTTTTTCTAGTCCAGAAAGCCATGTTCCTGTTTCCTTGAGTTATCATCTGAGTGATATGTTTTTTGACCTGTTAAACTTCGCAGCTGAGACCCTCGTATTAGGTGGAAGACTAGTCTATTGGTTACCAGTGTATACACCAGAGTATGTAATGCTAAATAATTTTATTTTTAATTTCACTTTTGTTATGGTATTTGTATAACATTTTTTCCCTATTTTTAATTGGATTTAGAGTAAATATCTTTGTGTTTAATGTTTATAATCGTCTTTGTTTACCTACATATGTGTGTAAAACAGTCCCCTTCCTCTTATTGATTGAATTGCTGTGACCTTTTCATTTTACATCAGGGGTTGGCAAACTATAGCCTGTGGGCCAGATATGGTCCTCACCTGTTTTTATAAGGCACTTGAACTAAGATGGGTTTTTACATTTTTAAAGAGTAGTTAAAAAAGAAAAAAAGCAAAGAACATGTGACAGAAATATATGTGGCCCACTAGGGCTAAAATATTTACTGTCTGGTCCTTTAGAGGGAAAGTTTGCCAAACCTAGTTGTGTACCATCATTAGCTCGGGGTCTGATATATCATAGCTGCTGGTAACTGTTTTATTAGGCCACAAACATAGGTAATTTTTAACAACTTAGTTGAGGGATTCATCTGCCACAAGCTAGCTTTAATATATATTGGCTATTATGATCGCCTTAAATGCAGTAAATGTTTTTTAAAAGCTAACATGGAAATAAAAGCTGTGCTTATATTTAAAGCTTTGATTATGTTCCACGTGATTGGTTTGGGTTTTATTATTCAGTAATTATTAACTATAAACAGAGCTCTGTACATCAACAATGGAGCAAACGGTGTCTTGAATAAGACAGAATCTTTAAATTTGAAAGATAATTTAATATCAAGCTCAAAATTTGGCTGTTTCTCTAATCTGCCATAGTAATCTTTTGAAAAAATTATTTTAGTTCTTATGTTTACGTAATTGTACAGAAAGCATTTTAGAACAGTGTTAACTTGTCTGTCTTTTCAATATGGCAGATGGTCCTCAGCAGTTGGGAGCTGTGCTGTTTTTTGTTTTAAAAATGTTGTATTGGTGGGACGCCTGGGTGGCTCAGTTGGTTAAGCGGCTGCCTTCGGCTCAGGTCATGATCCCAGCGTCCTGGGATCGAGTCCCACATCGGGCTCCTTGCTCGGCAGGAAGCCTGCTTCTCCCTCTGCCTCTGCCTGCCACTCTGTCTGCCTGTGCTTGCTCTCTCTCTCTCCCTCTCTCTCTGACCAAAAAAAAAAAAAAAAAAAAAAAAGTTGTATTGGAAGTTACCGTGGACTGACTTTAGTCACATATTTATTTATCAGCTGATAAAACTACACATTCATGTCTAGACTCCTTAATACTGGCCTTATGTTTTGCTGCCAGTGATAATCTCATGTAATTTTTTCACTTTAGAAATAAGGAAAATTAATTCCAAGGGGTGAAGTGACTAGTCTATAGTTAGTAGCTAGCTAAGCTATTTGGTTTCCTTATTCCTGTGGCTATGTTTGCTTAATTCAACAGTCTACCAGATCTCATGTGCTTGGTATGTGAAGCAATAGATGGAGTTTTACTAATATTTTTGGAGAAGATCACTTTTGTTTGTTTCTATACAAATGGTTCCTGCCTTAGACAAGCTGCATTCTAGCAGTAGTGTTTTTAAAGATTTATTTATCTGGGAGAGAAAGCCTGCGTGTGCACTCGCGCATGCAGAGTCAGGGAGGGGTGAGGGGCGGGAGGGAGAGAATCCCAAGCAGACTCCCCGCTGAGCTTGGAGCATGATGCAGGGCTGGACCCCATCACCCCAGGATCACTGAGCTGAAATCAAGAGTTGGACACTCAACTAACTGAACCACCCATTGACCCCCCACTTTTTTTTTTTTAAAGATTTATTTAATTATGATCGAGAGAAAAGCTTCCTGTTTTAAAAGTTTCAGTACTAAATTTTTAAAAACTTTATTTTGAGATAATCTCAGACTTACATAAAAGTTTCAAATGTAACACAAAAAACTCTCCTCATCCAGATTTTCCAACTATTAATGTACACCTATTGTATCTTCTTTCCTCACCCTTTACATTAGTCACATATTCATTATCATTCTTTTTTGGAACGATTTGCGAAGTTGCAGATAATGATGCCCTATAACCCCTACATACTTCATTGTATTTCTCAGAAACAAGAATATTCTTGTGAAATCACAGTCAGCCCTCCAAGTTTGGAAATCAGCATTGATAACACTGGTCCATTTTATGGACCCTATTCAAATTTTACCAGTTGCAGTCCATCTGAGAAAATGGGCTCTGTTAAGGCATCAAGTCATTCCCCTCCAGTCTAGTATATGTCCCCATTCTTTCTTATCTTTTGTGTCCTTGACAGTTTTGTAGAGTATATGGCTTATATTAAAAGGTGGCCCTCAACGAGGGTCCAACTGGTGGTGTTTTTTTTTTGTTTTGTTTTGTTTTGTTTTTTAAGAGAGAAAGAGGTGGCAGGGTGGGGCAGAGGGAGAATTGATGTTTCTTTTCTGACCAGATTCAGGTAGTGCCCTTGGTAGGAACACCACAAAAATTATACTGTGTTTTTTGTGCATTGCATTGGGGGGCATATGGAGTTAATCCCTATTGGAGATCTTTGATTTGATCATCTGATTATTTTGTTCTCTCAGGGTTCTCCACTGTGAGCCATTATTTTCACCTCTGATTAGTATTTCATGGGAGGAGATATTCCAAGATTACATCAGTATCTTGTTGACATCAAATCACTGTTGACAATGACAGCTCCATTGTTGACAGCCACTACAATGATGACTTTTCTGTTCCAGCATTCCTTCTGCATTTATAAGTTGGCATCCAACTGTAAGGAAGAGTTTCCCATTTGTTTACAAATTTATTAATTTATTTTGCTATGGAATCATGGGTGCTTATGTTATTCACTGGGTTATAATTCATTACTGTCCCTATTTTGTTGCTCACATTATCTCAGATTTGATCAGTGGGAGTCACTTTGAGGTGGTTCCTCTGTCATTTTGAAATATCCCCATTAGTTTTTGTATGCTTCTTATTTTTTGGCATTTCTGACTGTCCACTATTTTGTACTTTATTATTCAGTTACAATTGGAGTTGAATGTACTTTAGAATATCTTTTGTAGTTCTTTTAAGAAGTCTTTTCCTTTCTCTTTATACAAAATTAAATTGGAGGTACTTTTAAGTATTTTTAGTATTTCTAAAGATCTTACAAAATGGACACTGGATATTTTTTCAGTGACTTCTTGATTTTAATAATTTTCGACAAGGGAAAATTTCCACATGCATATTATCAGAAGATTATTTTAGGAGTAGAAAAGGGATACATATTTTTATCACTTTTTTTTTTCCTTAGGTGTTTATCAAGGGAAAGATTTCGTTCAGGTATATGGCTGATGCACACATGGGAAGACCTCGTTCTTTACTTCCCTAACTTCATCCCTGAAGAAAATGATGTCCACATCCTTTGATGTTCATTACTAGACTTCTGTTTATCCTTCTCCTTTTTTTAAAAATAACTTTATTTCCATTTATTTTATGCAGAATATACTCCTAGTAATAAGTTTGTTTCTCTAGTTTCTTCTGGGATATCTTTATCTTCTGTGCAACTTCCTCTTCTGGTTTAGAAACAGTCTACTCTTTTTCAGTAAGGATCATCTTACTGAGGCAGGAGAGCTCACATATGGGTTAATCGAAGCATGAGCCTGTAAGTTGTATGTTGTCACATCTTGGGGGCTTTGTTCACCTGGATGTGCTTAATAACCAGAAAATCTACATCCAAACCCGTAAATTCGGCATTATTGTCTGCATTTGTAAGCATGTGCAGTAAAAATTCAGCACTCTTTTGGGCCCCCAACTGTTAGACCTGGGCACACTTAACCACCTCTGCCATTGTAGTGACAGAATGGCACACATGGCTTCTGCAGTGTGACATCCTTCAGATAGTTGGTGGCTTTTCAGATCTGCATACCACTGATGGCCTGGATAGTTTCATGTGTGTTCTTAAAGTGAACATGAAGATTTGAACCTCTTGATTTGCACGATTTTTAGGGTTTTCTGGGTCAAGTGAGTAGCAAACCATTTTCAGAGATTACCTCAGGCTGATTATGGGAAGATGATCTCCTTCCCTTTAACCTAAGGTGATCTTACTAATGAATTACTATTATTACTGTTAACTTATTAATGAACTTAGTTTGTCTTGTGTTTGTCAGGAGATGAATTTTTTTATTTTTTGCTGTTTTTTTTTTAATTTTTAATTTTTTATAAACATATAATGTATTTTTATTCCCAGGGGTACATGTCTGTGAATCGCCAGGTTTACACACTTCACAGCACTAACCATAGCACATACCCTCCCCAATGTCCATTAACCCACCCCCCTTTCCCGACCCCCCTCCCCCCAGCAACCCTCAGTTTGTTTTTTGAGATTAAGAGTCACTTATGGTTTGTCTCCCTCCCGATCCCATCTTGTTTCTTTTCTTCTTTTCCTACCCCACCAACCCCCCATGTTGCATCTCCACTTCCTCATATCAGGGAG
>PISX010029820.1:0-19541 GCA_004024625.1 Mellivora capensis | reverse complement strand
TTTTTTTTTTTTTTTTTTTTTTTTTTTTTTTTTTTTTTTTTTTTTTTTTTTTTTTTTAAGGATTTTATTTATTTATTTGACACAGAGCTGAGTGAGAGATAGCAAAAGAGAGAAAACAAGAAGAGGGAGTGGGAGAGGGAGAAACAGGTTTGGGAGCCCAATGAGGGGCTCCATCCCAGGACTCTAGAATCACAATCTGAGCTGAAGGCAGATGCATAACAACTGAGCCACTCAGGTGCTCCTGGCATGGATTTTTTCTGTGGGTGACTTTTATCCTAAGCTCCAAACCTCATAGAAACCTATAGAATATCACAGAGATTCACCTGTCTTATTCTCCTTTCTTCCCAAAATGCCAGTCTTGCCGAACTCTCTATTATTTATCCACAGCTTCTTCCCAAAGTTTGTAGCTCAAGGCATCTGACAGGTAGGAAGGAAGAGGAAAAAGCTCATATGAGCATAGTTTTCTACGAATCACTCATCACAGTTTGATAACACAATTATAGAAATGAATTGTTCTAGTCAGACAAAGCTCTATGATGTGCTTAAGTCAGGTCCAGGAAAAAGGAGGTTATTAGAAGGATAGACATGGAAAGAATTGAGCAACTGTCAGGATCCAAGATATCTCTGTGGATGGGTTCCTCCAATCTGTGTTCTCTCTCTCTCTCTCTCTCCCCTCTCCTCTCCCCATCCTCCTGTCTCCATTTGCATTTCTCCACACAACCGTCTCATTGTCTTTTCTCAGTCAATTTCCTCTGCTTACTCATGGTCTTATTGTCTTATGGGCTTGAGATAGTCCATTGTAACCTCTCTTGTGTGAATCCTATATCAGGAACTTTGGGTTTTTATTCCTATTAAATAGCTTAGTCCCTTGGCCATAGTTTGTGGATCAGTCTGTAGATGAGGCCCCATGGATTTGGGGGCTACCTTGGTCTAATCTGCTTTGGCCAGGAGGTACTAGGTCACATGGTGTTAGGCCAAATGTTGGCCTACGCATTAAGTACCGAGCAGGACAGTGTCCCTCAGAAGGGACCGTGGGTGGGGCAAGTACATTGAAGTGGGCCCACTCCAGGATATATTCTTGCTATGGTGAGAATCTGAGCTTTTCTCTTTTCATTTCAAGTAAAGGTAGAAGAAAGGTGGGTCCAAGGAAAGTGAACTCTGGAGGTGCTGAAAGCACAAATTTTCCCCAGAAACAGCCTGGTGACTTGTAAGCAAATGCCACCATTCTTAAAAGAGGAAAAAAAAAAGGCCAACAATCTCCTGTTATATCTACTGAGCGTAACCCTGTGTGGATCCTGGAATCTGGAGCAGGTTGGGGGGGTGTGTCCAAGAAGCATTGTTTTTTTCTTTAATTTTCATCTAACTTTGCTCAGAGGGCATTTTGGCTGGGCTCCCATGGGGCAATCTCAAGAGAGAAGCAAAGGCAGTTGCCCTCTGTTTCACACCTGCTAGGGAGGCTGCGGTGGGAGTGCATATCTTGGGAAAGAGCAAATAGACTCTGGATGGGGAGCAAAAGAATGATGTCGGTCTTCAAAGCAAGAGGTGCATGAAAAGAAAACACATCTTTGGTGGGCACATACTTCCAGATGGAAGCATCATGATCTTAGCCTCTGGAAAGAGGCTCCCTCTTACCAGGTGGGTCTTAACGTGGTTGATTTGAACCTGGAAAGACTGTGCTGAGCACACTCGGCTCAGCCCCACTCTTTTTCTCTCAGCCTTGGGCTGTCCACAGGGTGCAGAAGGCTCCTCTGTCTCACTGAAGCAGCTAACTCCCTGCAGTAGGAAAACCCATCTTGGGTCAATGCTTCCAGAAGCTGGATGGGTAGATCAGGCAGGGTACGGTAAGGGCTGGAAGAAGCAACTTCTGGAAATTGAGCACCTTCTCCCTTTTCTACACCCTCAGAGTCCTCTCCAATCAGTCTGCCGTTGGGGGTGGGAAGGAAAGCAGGAGAAAATTCAAGGGCATTGTTTATGGATCATGCTAAGAGGGTGTATGTGACTTTTCTCACAATCCATTGGCCAAAACTCATCTAAGCAGAGTTGCCTTGAAGAGAGGCTGAGAATATAGAGTGCAGCTGGGCCTAGGGGAAGGGCTGCAAAGATACTGGTGAGCAGCTGTCTATGCCACAGCCAAGATGCCTCATTCTAGAATTCATTATTAGTAGGGCTCTCTTGACTGCAGGTATAAGCTACATTTATTTGTAATAAGGGTGTTTTAGTCTCCCTTCTGTCATCCTTTGTTTTATTTTATAATCTGCTCAAAGCTCTCATAGGGAAGATAGAGGCTATTTTTGGACCTCTCAACTCCAACATTTGGTGCATGGCCTTGGAACACTGAGAAATAGAATGTAGGAGTGGAATAACAAATCAGGAGAAGATTTAGACTTTAATTTTCTTTGAACCTTAAATCAGAAGGGGAAGAGAAATATGACTTTAAGTCCTTCGGGCTTTAATATCTTTGGACTTTAACTTAATCGTTGAGCTTTAATTCCTTCCCAGAAAATTCACAATGAGCAGGGGTTGATATTCAAATTTGGAACATGCTGTAATTGGTATTTTATTGCTGAAGCATTTTAACGTCGTTTGATTTCATTGCAGAACATATAATGGTCTCTATTTAGAGTGCCCATATAATTTATCACCCAAACTAGGATAGTTTTTGAGAGAGAAAAGAGGCCCTATCAATAATTAAGCCATGACAACAGGTACAAACCTGGACCATTTTGGGTGAACTTGACGTGTGGTTACTCTAGCTATAACTGAACAATGTGGGAAAACGTAATTAGTAAAGAGAAAGGGAATGGGGAATAAATTTCCAGTAACATAGTAGATTTAATCAATGAAGATTTTCTGATCCACATAAAAGCCCTCTGGGGATCAATTCTAACTTGTCCACCAGTGGTCCCAGGAGGACCCACAAAGGAGCATAAATAGTCAGGGGCCATCCAGTCAAGCAAGAAGAGCTGCCATATGTATTTCAGATAGAGGGGACCCAATGCAGCAAACTGGGTGCACAGGTGTTGGAGGACAAAGGGACAGGGAGAGCAAAAAGGAGGAGGAGTAGAGAGATGAGTAATGACAAGAAGCTGCTACCATCCCTAAGACTGGGGGAACAAAACGTAAGAGGTAGAGTCATCCTAGGATCCAAGCTCCATGCAACTGAGGAGAGGTACAGCCTGGATGTTGCCAGTAACTCTGAGGAGAACGTGAGGCTGGTAGAAAGCCCCCTCATTCTCCCCAGATTGTGTTCTTCCTTCCATTCTCCTTCCTGTCTCCCTTTGGCAGACCCTACCTAACAGGAACCAACGGCCAAGGGAGTGTGGGAAATGTAGTCTGCAGAGTCCCAGCCCCGGAATCAAGGGTGGAGCCAATGGGTGGGCTTGGAGCTGAGAAGCGGCAGGGAGATGAAGGGCCTACGTGCAGTGGACGGCACTGGGGGGCGTGCCTGAGGAAGGAGCAGCAGAAAGGTCACAGCAGAACTGATCTCCTTCTGAGTATGGCCGCCCTCGCTAACCATGGCTTCATAGGTGAGCACAGATTGAGAACGAACAGTTGAGGAAAGTCACAGTGGCCGCTTCTCGGCTCCTGATGCTTCCTTTCACATGGAGATGTCACATTCCTAACTAGTCTTTGTTTGCCCTTCAATCACCCAAGGAAGCTGGAATGGCCTACTCTGGGTCATGAATTTGGGGAGAAGAAAATGGCCATGCTCCGCTCAGCCTTCCCTTCTCTTGGGTGTCTTTGAGAACCTTTCAGGGTGTGTGTGTGAGGTCAAAACTATTTTCATTGCAGCACTACGATGCTATTTGCCTTTTTCATTTTCATTCTTTCATGTGTATGGAAGAATTTTCCAGAGGTTACGTGGCATGTAATAGCACAACAGATTGAGTGTAGAAGCAGATTAAAATTCTCCTTTTTTTCCTAACTACATATTTGTGTGAAGCCTGATTTTCTTTATACATTTCCATCAAAACAACATATTGCAACAGATTGAATGCAGAAGATTTGAAAATCCAGCTGTCTTCTGTTAAGCCAAACTTAAAGAGATTTGCAAAAGTTAAAACAATGTCACCCTTCTCGCTTATTTTTTTGGGGGAAGGTGCAAGAACTTTCCATATAAAAGATATCTTGTTAATATGGAAAGAGCTTATTATTGTTACTTGTAAATGAATTCATAAATATTAAATATTTTTCACTTTTAATTTTCAATGCAGTAATATCAATGAGTATAATCCACATAAACAAGTATAAAGGGGTCCTGAGATAAATAGGTTTAAGAAAGGCTGTTCTAGAGGGCTTTGTGTGATAGAACAGCCACATGTAGTTAGAACCCCCAAAATGCCTCTTCAGAGACATTCTTTTTTGAGTCCAGATGTCACATAAATACTTGGCCATCCTTGGGTGCCTGCGTGGCTCAATCAGATAAGCTTTTGCCTTTGGCTCAGGTCATGATCTCAGGGTCCTGGGATCGAGTCCTGTGTCAGGCTCCCTGCTCAGAGGGGAGTCTGCTTCTCCTTCTGTCCCTTACACCCCATCCCCCTCCTTACCAGTACTCAATATTTCTCAAATATTAAAATGTTAAAATAAATAAAACCTTCAAAAAATACAGGGCTATCCTTGTCCACTTGTCTCTCTTTTGGATATCTACATGTGTGCAGAACTGATTTCGATTAAGTCTATCATCTTGGGGGAAAAATGCCATTAAACCAGAGTGGAAGGAAGAAATAAGAGCTATCTTGAGTTTACCTACCAGATATCTGGAGGGTGGCAAGGTGATGAAGCTGTGGTCTTAGGAGAACACATTTGTCCTCAGGTTGCACCCAGGGCAACCTGATGGAGGTAAGAGCTGCACAGAAAGTTCCCTGACACAATCACCCGAGTTGCTTGCCATTCATATGGAGTTCCAGGCTCTGCCCAGAACCCAGTGAAAAAAAAATCTAAGGCTGGAGATCTAGCAATCTATCCCCCCCACCTTTTTTTTTTCTTTTTAATTCCTTGGGTAATTCTGTGGGGTAGATTTGGGACCATTTGATGAGCCTCCGTAAAGCCAGTCACGTAGTTACGGGGATGTGTGAGTTACATGTTGGTGCCCCAAATATTTCTCCCAGGTACCTACTGTGGGTCCGAATTACACCTGTGGCGATTCTTTCTTTGGGGTTGGGGCAGCACCTTCTCCACTGTTCCCTACTTACATGTAAACCTCGCAGGGAATGCTGCATCTGGTTCTGCTCTGGGAATAATATCTTAGCAGGTGTATCAACACCTGCTCTGCTCTAAGGGATGAGGGAGGGCAGAGAGGACGGGGACGAGGAAGAGAAGGAGACTTGCGGGAAGGATACAGAAGTGGGAAAAGCTTAAGGACTCCAGGGCCCCTTGACAGGCAAGAAGAGAACAGAAGACGAATATTGATTTCTGCTGAACCGACTCCCAAAGCTCACTGGAGGAGCTAAGACATCTCCGCAGATTTTGAACAACGTTGGCATCAGTATAGCTATTACTGGATGCTAATGATACATGTGGGCTCTGAATGCAGAGAAGGAACCCAGGAGTTTCCTTTCAGCTCTCTCTGCTGTTTCTTGTGTGTACTGAGACCCAACTGATCCCTACCTCCCCTTCCAGTCTGGTTCCCTTCTCCACACTGTTTCCAGAATGATTGTTCTAAAAGGCTTTTGAAAGTTTTGGAAACTCTGTTTATTGTGAAATATGACACACGTCCACAAAAGTGCACAAAACATAAATATATAGTTTAATGAGTAATTAGAACCTGAAGTGCCACCCAGAGCAAGAAACAGAGTCCAGTCCTTCCCTCTCCCGCGTGCCTCCTCTCAAAGGTAGCGCTTCCTTCCCCACAAAGGTGCCCCGGTCTTAGCGTTCATAAGAAGTTGTTTCCTTGCTTTGCTTAATAATTGTATCATCTATGTGTGCATTCCCAAACATTAATTTCAACTGGCTTTGAATTTTATGAATCAAATTATATATAGTATCTTTGGGTATCAATCTTCTTTACTTTTATGTTATGTTTTGAAAGATTTTTTTCATGTTACGCTAAGCCGCTGTGTGTGTGTGTGTGTGTTTCATTTTTATTGCGATAAAGTATCCTACTGTGTGAAATACATCATCATCTCTTTCTTTATTCTCTTGCGGGTGGGCATTTGCTTTGCCTCCAACCAGAGTTCTTACAATCAGTGCTATTATGAATACTCCTTCACACATATCATGTGCTATAATTACACTCTTCCATGGTGTGTGTACTCAGGAATGGAATTTCAAGGTCATGGGATATAGGCATCCTAAAGTTTACTAGTTAAAGGTACATATTTTCCCAGAATGGTTGTACTAATTATTCACCCACCAGAACAGAATGAGAACTTCGGATGCCCCATGTCCTTACCAGTACTCAGTATTTCTCAAGCACATGTTTTCTGTCTGGTGGGTGCACATTATTTCCTCACTGTGGTTTAATTTACTTTCTCCTGACCTTTAATGGGACTGAACATCACACATGTTTACTAGACGTTTGGGCCACCTCTTTCCTGAAGCCAAGTCTTGCCCATTTGCCCTTGTCTTTTCCATTGTCTTTTCTTACTGATTAGCATGAGTTTTTATATACTCTAAATACTCGCTCTTGCTCAGTTATGTGTGTTACAACCACCATCTCTCATTCAATGGCTTGCCTTTTCACCCATCCTGTGATGGCTGTTGGTGAAGAGAGTTTCTAATCTTAAGTAATCAAATGTATTGCTCTTTTCCTTTAGGCACTGTTTTTTGTTTGTTTGTTTGTTTGTTTGTTTGGTTTGGTTTGGTTTGGGTTTGTTTTTTTTTTTTTTGCATTTTGTTTAAGAGCTATTTCCATATTCAGAGATCATAAAGATATTTTTCTATATGATCTCCTTAAGGTTGTTTTGTCTTCACAATCAGATCCATAAGCCACCTGGAACCACTTTTGCACTTTTGCAATCCACTAGGCTTTCATTTCAGTTTTGTCCCATGTAAACACCCAACTGTCCTAGCGTCATGTATTAGAAAGAGCATCCTTTCCCCGTCCCTCTGCAGAACTGCCTCTGAAGTAAATCAAGTTTTCCAAATGCAGGCATCTTCTGGACTCTTTTCTTGCTCCATTTGCTAATTTGTCTACCCTGGAGACCATGATAAGATAAGATTTATTTACTTATAAGATTTATGATAAGGTTTCCTTTGGGTTTGTTTTGGTGATTTTTTTCTAACTTCACAAAATAGATGATTTGTTCATTGTCTTTAGATTTTTCCTCTTTTAAGTATGACTTTATCTGTATCCCACACATCTGACATAAGATTCCATGATCACTTAGTGCAACTGTTTTCTAATTTCCATATACTTTCTTCTTTGTATGTTCCAAGAAGTGTATTTCCTAATTTCCAAATAAATGGCGACTTTCTTGATATTTTTCTAGCATAACTGCACTGTGATCAGAGAAACTTGACTGTATGAGCTCAGTCTTTCAGAAGTTTTGAAACTTGTTTTGTGGCCTGCTATACAGGCAACATTTGTAACTAAATGTTTCACTTGGGCTTCAAAGCCTGATTTTTCTGGGGTGTTAGGGCAAAGCGCCTTCTGTGTTATTCACGTTGTTCAAATCATCTAGATCATTTCTAATTTTTGCTTCAATTACTGGAATGAAGTGTGATCAAATTCCCCCAGGAGGCTATGGATTGGCCTATTTATTTTGTCGCTCTGACCACTTTGCAAAATAGATATTTGAAACCACGCTGTTAAATGCACAGGAATTGAAAATTATATCATCCTATTGAACGAAAACATTTATCATTTGCAGCGTCCCTATTTAATTCTACTAATGCTTTATGCCTTAAAATCTATGTAGCCTTTGTTAATATAGTCCCCCCAGCATTCTTTCAACAACGTTTGCGTTGAATGCCTTGAATCCTTCTTTTACTTTCAAACTTCCTGTGTTGTTTGTTTTAGGCATGTCTTTTTAAAGGACAGATTGTTGTTTGTTTTAAATCCAGTCTGATGATCTTTGATTATTAGTTGGATCATTTAATCTGCTTACATTTATTATACTTACTGATATATTTGGATAAAAAACCCTGTTATCTTCCTCTGCTCTTTTTACTTGTCCCAGCTCTTCACGTTCCCCTTTCTCTCTTTTCTTGCTTTCTTTCAGTCTGCTTGAACGATTTTATCATTCCGTTTTCCTTCTCCTCTTTTAGTTTAGAAGTGATACACTTCTTCAATTCTATTATTTTACAACATGCGTTCTGGAGAGGACATGTATTCTGGGTATATCGATGGCTGATGGTAATCTATATCCTCTCTCATTCCAGGTAATTCAAGGACCTTTGATCAATTTCATTACATCTAGTTTTCTCTGGACATATGCTCTTGTGTGTAGAAACGGTGCTACTGAGTCACACTGGCTGGGAGCCTCTTAGAGGGTCCCTGAGCAGTCCGAAAACCATGAGATGACACAAGCCAAGCCGCTGTTCTCATTAACAGTCTACAAGCATGGAGCTGCGCTTCTAAAATGTTAACTGGACCAGCTCTGTTGTGGATAATGCGTTTTAAAAATGCAATTGCAGAGCAATGAGGCATGGGTTTTTCATGATTCCCAAGGCAAGGAGGTTGGCACCTAAATGGGGCTATCTCCTTTTAATCAAATGCAATTGAAAGCAGTAGGGAACACGGGGAGATCTGCATATCAAATGAGGTACATTCAGATGATGATAAAAGAACTGTGGTTGCCTGCAGGTCTGTAGCTCACCTAAGGTGATTCTAGAAGGACCTAATCACTTTACTTCCTGCTGTAAGTGTTTTTGTGTATCTGTTTCCTCAGCAGACCCAGGCTTGTGGTCTCTTTGCACTTGGTGCATGCAGAAGGAAAAAGCAAAGTCATTTCTGTGTATGTGTGTACAAAGTTGTCAAAAAGAAGGGAGGGAAGAAAGTTTAAGCTGCATGTTTGTTTGCTTTAAGAAGGGAGACAAACCTTGTTAAGACTCTTGACTCTGGGAAACAAACTGTGGGTTCCGGAGAGGGAGCTGGGGGTGGGGGTGGGCTAACTGGGGGATGGGCGCTAAGGAGGGCACGTGATGTGATGAGCACAGGGTGTTACGCGCAACTAACGAATCATTGAACATTATATCAAAAACTAAAGATGTACTCTATGTTGGTTAATTGTATTTAAATTAAAAAAATAAAATAAAAGGGACACTTTTTTTCTTCTGATTGATTTCAAATTAAAGCCATTAAAAAGGTGTTGCCACTTTCCTGAAAAAAGAAAAAATGGTGGGACACGTTGCTTGGTGAAATTAAACTTCAATTAAATTATGCTTCACACAAGCCCTGAAAGCAGAGAAGTTTTTACCATTCATGTTTAATTTAGTTCAGTGAAGTGGACAGACCTATTTCTATAGCATGGCTAAATATATTAAGCATACCTGCTCTTGTTGTCCTAAATTTTCACCTGTGTCCAATGTACCCACAGACCTCCGTGACACCTCAGTGTAGGAAGTAAGCATCTTTATTTTGCACAGCGCCTTGCTGACCACTCTGAACCCACTTGGGGGTCCACGGCTATCCACAGTGACATCACAACACTGAGCTTCTCATTTCCTCCAGGAGCACAAACTGTATTTCTCAATTGGGAAACGTGTCTCTGACTTCATACTGATAGATGGGGAAGTTACACATTCTAAAGGGCAAATGACTCGGTGTTGAGTCACCAAGTCATTGGTCCCCTGGGGAAAGAATTTCAGAAGGTCAGGCTCTCTGGGTGTCATATAAACCATTTTGGTCTCGGAACTCTATCTATAAAGAACCCACAAGATCGTCTGCTCCAACCTTATTCTTTTCTCATCTTACAGATGAGACAGTGGGCACCCAAAGACATTAAATGATTTCTCCCAAGGTCAGAAGACTAGTAATTACCAGTGTTCTCATAATGTCTAAATTATATTTCCCCAAGCTTAGCAGATACAGGGGAGATGTGGATTCCAGAATGCACACCACTATCGAGCGAGTTTCATTTCAACGGCAGCTTCTCCTGCAACGATGAGAGCCATGATCTTCCTGATGTCCAGTCTTCCCGGGGAAGGAGAGACACAGCGTTAGAGCAACTACAAAATTGCATTCCATTTCAGAAGAGCACGAAGGCCCTCATTCCCTTCTCTCCTTCGCTGTCAGACTCTACTGATAGATGAGGTGGGCATTAATGGCTCTTGCAGACCAGAACTTGACAGAGATTGAAAGCATCTGTCAGGAGAACCCAGGCCTCCTGTTCTGCCATCCAGGCCACCTGCCAGGTTTTGCTCTGTTAATTGGCTTCCGCGCAAGCAGCTATTTTAACAACGATTCTGTGTGGGTCTTCTGCGGCACATCTTGATTTAAAGTGAAATGTTGAAAGAAAAGTACTTCTCGACCACTCAACACGTCCGGGGTTGCTCATATTTAGCTGATCGGACAGAAAGGGAGGCATCCTTCAAAACTGTTGTGTCGGCATAAAACTAGATTATTCAGTCTCCTCAATTTGGAGAATAATTCTCAGAGAGATGGTGACTGAGGAGTCTGATTTCTGCCTAAAGAGATACTTTCCCTAAGGACAGACAGAATTGATAAGAGAGTTTGTGGGAAAAATGCCACTGTGACCTTAAACATGCAGTTTCTGGGTTGACACCATAATGAGGAATGGAGTGCTATTAAAATATACTGCACATTTTAATGACTCCACTAGCGGTAGGCCAAAAAAAAAAAAAAAAAAAAAGACTTAAGCTCAGAATAATTCTGGGAAGGAGGATTTTGCCAAGGAGTTTTTAATGTCAAGAATGTATGGGAGGCTAAAAATAAGGAGCTCACGCACATTCCAGAGCCGTGGGTGGGGATGTATATATAATCAAATTAAATTATGCCATTTCCACTTATGAAAAAATCTGATGGCAAAAATTGACTAGAAAACATTTAGTCATATTTCACTTGGATTAGGCTTATAAATACCAAACTCCAGACTTGTCAAAATAAACCCCACCAGCACTTTCTGGCCGAGGTGTTAGATAGACAATGGCTGCAATGTGCAAAACGGATAGAGAGCCTGCAGGAACATCGTGCCTGGGAAAGCCACAGGGGTTCAGCTCCCAACTAAGAAGAGGGTTCAGAGAAATCAGAGGGGGAAGAGGGGACCCTGCAGGGTGAGGACTGGAGCCTAGAGTGGCCCAAATGTGGAATGCTGAAGGAGGGGCTGTCCGGGAGCCTCAAAGATCTGTGAAACCAAGGTCCCAACTCTCAGAGATGGGAGGTCTGGGGCCCATGACTTTTTAGTATTATTATTATTTCTCATCAGAGAAAGTACCCCTCTGTTTTAACCTTCCTCTAGAGGGCAAACATTGAGTTCTTTTGACAAATCGTAAACCATACTTTAGCCTCCTCTGCTTGCCCAAGAATGGACCTTGGGCCAGAGATATCTCTGTCCATTGGGTTCTTGTGCTGACCAGTGGGAAGGAGGGCCAAGAGTCAAGGGAAGGAGGAAGCATCTTTCCTGGCTGGCATGAATAGTTGGTGACCTCACATTAGCCAGTACTTGCTGATGGAGGCAACACACACTCCTTAGGTCGCTTGCCTCCTGCATCTCCCAAGTGATGGAAGGAGCAGGATGGAGAAGTCAGCTCAGGCTCCACCACACGCCCAAGGTGGTGACAGGGACCCAGAATTGCTGATGGGGCTCAGCCTCATAATCCTACTGCCTCAGAGTCTAGATAAATTCTGGCTTGGATAGAACTCGCATCTCGTGCTTCTGAGTTCTCTCCTGGAACGTCATTCTGGAATCCCTTGATGTTCGCTCCCTAGTGAAAGAATAAATCAGGGAGGGAAAATAATTTGACCTGATGGAAAGAGAAGCAAGGTTGTTAAAGGATAATAGTTATGGAGGAGGTATTGAGGACCAAACACTGCTGTAAGCAGTTTGTATGTGTTATCCGGCCCCCTCCCCAGCCCCCACACACTCCTTCCGTGCCCACCCTTCACAGCCCTCCTTCCCACGGGTCAGCACCAGAGTCTGGGTAGGAACTGCTACTAGCCCCATTTTAAGGACACTGAGTTTTAGGGAAGTTAAATATCTTGCTCAAGGTAAACACATAGCTATGAATCAGCAGTGGCCGGATTTGAACCTCAGCCACGGGCATCAAACCCAAGCCTTAAACCATTTTATTATTCTGTCTCCTACAGATCTCTCTACCTACTCCCTGCAGCTTCTGCAGTAAAACAGCTGCAAAACAGCAAAATGACCGAGTAGTTGTGGGAGGGACCTAATTTCAACGTTGGTCCTTATTTTTCATATAATGTCAGTAATGTCATTTACCTTCATTAGCCTTCCTTTGTTTATCTATAACACTGTAATAATGCTTTGGGTCCTGCTATTCTCACAGCATCGTATCGTACTGAGGAAATTCATGCTGGGAAGCTCCAAACAAAAAGTTCTATGTATGACCTGAGTGAGATGGTTGCTACCGCAGGTGAGGTGGTAGAGAAGAAATAATAAGGACCATGACCTGGACCTGGATGTGAATTTGTCACATGAGCAGGACTTTTCTGACCCTCAAGCATCTCATCTACAAGCTGCCAGGGAGCACTGAGAGAAAAGACACATGTCAGGGCCCAAGTACAGTGGCTCTCTGCACTGGCCCAGGCAGGAGGGCCTCTTACCTGCAGGGACAGCAGATCGAGCTGCTGAAGACACAGTAGATGAGCGGGTTGATGGCACTGTTCAAGGCTGGGAGGTTCTGAATGATCACAGAGGCATAGAAGCGTTCCTCGGTGTCCGGAAGAAGACTGAAATTGTCCAGTATGTCAAAGAAGAAGTACGGACTCCAGCAGCAGATGAAGGCTGGGGAGAAGACAACCATGAGCACTGTAGCTGACCACAGCTGGGGGGGCGGGGCTTTCAGTGGTGGCCCCAAGCGGAGCTCCAAACAGGTTCCTTAGCATCTGCGATCGCTCAGAAATATTCAGAACAGTTATGTGTTACGTCCGTGTCATGTCTACTCACACGCATGCACACATACACACGCATGTGTACACGTCCCACAGATAACGTTGCTAGAGTGGAGTGAATTTGTAAACGGCGGGTTTGATTTGACCCCTGTTGTGAGTCTTTGTGGAAAGGTCGGGCACTGCTCGGCATGGCCTCAGCTTCTCATCCCACATAGTGTGGAAGGAAAACCAGCAAAACTCTTTGGAGACTCTATGAGAAAAAACCCCAGAAGAACAGGAAGCATTCTGACCAGTCGTGACTCCTGGTCTTGGGGTACGGCAGGGGGAAAGGTGGTGCCTAACGTTTTCAAAACATAATCTGGATTCATCACCATGTTCTTAATTTTCTTTTCCATTTGTTAGTCGGCCACTCTAGAAAATAGCTGCCCTCTACCCGTCTCCAAGTCAATCAATGTGTGTGAGCCCCTGATTCTATTAGTTTCCAAATCCTCAGAGGAAATGGGTGGTATATGGGAAGATCCAGAGTACGATAGTGAATTTTATGGATCACCTTGACTGGGTCAGAGGGTGCCCAGGTATTTGGTGAAACATTATTTCTGGGTGTTTCTGGATGAGACGAACATTTGAATTGGTAGACTAAGAAAAGCAGACCACCCTCTTCGATGTGGGTGGGCCCCCTTCAATCCCCAGAAGGCTTGAATAGAACAAAAAGCTGAGGGAGAGAGGATTCATGCTGCCTGCTGGACTACCTTCTAGCTGGGACATTGTTCTCCTGCTGTCCTTCACACTCGGACTGGAACTACACCATCGGCTCTCCTGGGTCTGCAGACCCTGGGATTTCTCAGTTCCGTGATCATGTGAGCCAATTCCTTATAATAATTCTCTTTACATATATGTCCATCTCTGGAGAACTGGACTATTACCCACACGCACCATCATGAACAGTCTTGGGGCTGACTAGACAGGGATGTGCCCTCTTCCGCTTTCTTGCTACATCCTCTCCAGCCTCCCTCTCCCCCTTTCTCATCCATAGGACTTCTCCTCAGAGAAGTCAGGCTTCCTCTGCCATCTCCTCCCAGGGGTCAACTTTCCTCTGTAATTGACTGGTTTATTCCCCAGGCCTTGGCAATGGATTAAAGAGGAGCAATTGAAACACAAAGACCACGGAGCATTCTAGGCACCAGTGGGCAAGCCTAGTGTTGGCTTAGAATAGTGGTTCTGGGGTATGAAGGAGCAAAATTGCCTTTTGGGGGCATTTTGAAAAAAAATGTCCGTGTTTATGTATGTACGTGTGTGGGGTTGGTGGAGATCTGGTTTGCCCAGGGATATGAGTCCTCCTGTGTGGGGCAGTCCCATACATCCTTTGAATGCCCAAGTGGACATTTATGTAGCTGGGAGCTCTGCTTATAATTACCCCGGTCTGGAAACCTAACTCTATTTTATATATGAACACAACTGTTTTTTATTTTTTTTAATAGTGAATTTTCCAGAAATGTAATTCCTTTGCAGAGGGAGGAAAGATTACTTTCTTTAATTTGGAACTTCAGCAGGATTTATTTACCTGTTCAGAAAATCAAGTTCCTGACAGCAATGCTGCTTTATTTTCACATCTCCATGAAAACACACCTGTACTGATTTCCCTTCGTAGCTGTTACTACTATCTAGCTGCCTACTTCCTTCTTCTTCTAGGGCAGCCGTGGCCAAGTATTTACATATTGAAATCTGCTGTTTTATTATACGTTATTTTCTCTCTAGTCCTCCTTTATGTTATCACATATTGATCTTGGAAGACATCTTAGGTAGATAGTGTTAATTATGCATTTCATAGCATGATGTAAAGGGGAATCACAGAATATCTGTTATAGGAAGGGCTGGTTTGGTCTGTCTGGGCTGTTAACACTGGCTGACCCTCTGGGGGCCTCTCTGCTCTCCGAGGAAAGGACCCCCAGGGCCTGAGCAGATGGTTCCTGATTACAAATAATTACGTTGGCTCTGGAACACATGTCTAACATTTATCTCCAGACTCAGCATCCAGGGGATGAGTATCTCCTTTTCTGTCTCGGAAGGCAAGAGAATCTTGGTGCTACTTGGTTGGCTGCTGGGGAAGGACTGACTATGAGCCCCAGTGCTTGTATCTGCTCTGGCCCCAGCTCTGCCTGCACTGCTGTTCTGGGCCTCTATTCTGCTGGCCGAGTCCCACTGCGCCTGCTCTGTTTGGCCCTTTGCGAGGGCATCTCGGAAAGGTGAAATGGTCTGTGTTGGTGATCTGACATGCAGCTAACACGAGAGCTGTGAGGCTTTCTCAGGGCTCCCAGGAGCTGCAAGTGGGGTACGGAGGGGAAGGGGAGGATTGGAGCCACATAAAAAGAAAATTGCACAAATCACTTTCTTTCTTGCATATCCTAATTCATTTGTTTCCCTCAAATATTAACGAAGCATCTAGTGTATGTGGGATTCGATTTCAGGTTTTGGTGACAATAGTGTAAGCAGCACAAAGGCAAAAGTCATTGGTCTCATGGATTTAAACCAGTAGGGGGGACAGACAATAAGCAGATCAATAGATATAATATTCAGAAAGAAGTGGGAATAGGAAGAAAAATACAGCCAGGCAAAGACTAGAGGAGGGCTATTTAAGACTTGTGAAGGAGGCCTGGCTGAGGAGGGAGCACTGCTGGGAAACAAAATGATGTGAGGAGGGAGCCAGGCCATCCGGAGACAGAGCATTTTAGGTGTTGGAAACAGCAAGTGGTCCCCCAGGTGCAAACTAGTGGACATTTTAAAGAAATAGCAAGAAGACCAATGCAACCAGGATAGAATGAGCATGGAGGGGAGCACTGGGAGGAGAGGAAGGAGGAGAGGCTGGAGATCTGGCTGAGGGATAGATCACACATGGTAGAACTGTAGGGTTTTATTCCAATGTAATGGGAAGCCAGAGGTGGGTTTGCAGGATAGTGATGTTAACTGATTTATAGTCTTGAAAGATCACATTGGCTGTTTGCAGAAAAGGAATAAAGAGAAGAATAGGTATAATGTTCTGGGCAGAGAGTGGTGGAAACTTAGACTAAGACAGGAGTTGTACAGACAGTGAGGACGGGTTGGGTTTGGAAGCTTTTTTGCAGGTAGAACCTTCAGGCCTTGCTGATGTATGAGTTATGTGGGATGTCAGAGGAATAGAATAAAGACAGATAGATGACCCTTAAGTTTTTGGTATAGACACTGGGTGAAAGACGGTGTCATTTACTGAAACAGGGACAACTGGGGGAGGAGTTACTGTGTGTGGGGGAGGAGAACATGCCGAGACTTTTGGTTTGACATGTTGACTACGATAAGCTTACTAGAAACACAAATCAAGATCTCAAGTAAAAATCTGAAATAGAATTTCTAAGCAAAGGAAGTGTTCTAAGAAAGAGAAATTGATTACACGTTGCTTACAAGTCAAGATGAAGATTGGGAATCGACACTGGCCTTTTAGAGGTCGTGATGACATTGATGAAGGCGGTTTCAGGAGGGACTGGCGAGAAAGCAGATAGAAACAGGCTCCAGAAAATGAGGGGTAAAGCATGGAGGAGTTGTGCTAGAAGAGAGACTGATGAAGGGGGTCTGTTTTGAGGAGTTCACTAAGGGCCCTCCCGCACAGTTAAGGGGAGCTCCAGAAATCATTCTGGGCTTAGAAAGAGGCAGTGCCAGTTTATTCATATGAACAGGAGAAAAGACCAAGCACACTGTAGAAAGGCAGATAGGTCGATGAATGTGAAGGTGGGAGGATGAGGGAGTTCTATTCTGATATTACATTTTCTTAGTGAAATATGATGTGAGGTCATTAGCTAAGGGAGCATAAAGGGGAGGAAGCTTTGAAGGTTTGAGAATAGCAAATCTATCTACACCAATCTGACACATATCATGTGCTCTAGAAATACCTTTTCTTCCTAAGATGAAGTGATGTTATGGGTCTTTGGAGTAGAGAGAATGGGGAGAGAGTAACGAGGCCATGAGGGAGGGATTTGTAGTGACCCTGTAATTAAATATCCAGAAGAAATGGAATGCCATTTCTGCTTTCTTTGCTCATAAGCTTCAGCCTTAGGGGAGAATATGTCTCCGAGAAGGCAGCTGGGTTACCTGGGAGAATGTGAGCATCATTCAGCCCGTTATGACTTAATCAACTTTCTCCCAATTATCTACCACATGGTCTTGGTGGACAACTCTAGTCATAAAGGGAAGGATGGGGAACCACTGTCTGCCCTTGAAGGAGATCTGCCCTTGAAGGAGACATGGATGGACTGCTAAATTCCACTCAGACAAAGGTAGAGTGCCGGCAGACACATTCCTTTCTTATGGGACCCCCCACCACCAGCTCCTGGGACAAGCTTGCTTTTGGAATGTTCACACACAAGGAGGGACTTTGCTTACCCAGAATGATGACAATGCTATACTTGATGGCTTTGATTTTTGCCTTTGAGATGAGCCCTCGGTGGTAACTGGTGTACAGCTTTCCATCTGGAGATACAGAAGGGGGAATGGTGAAACGGGGTAGTGTTTGTGCCAATAGGGACATCACAGGTTAGATCCACAGCTGTCATGGGGCCACTTAGATCCTGTTCACCTCTGCCCGGGAGGACACCCTTGGATATTTTCAGAGTCAAGATGGCTTTGGGCTGGATGCTGGTAACAGCTCAGGTGGCTGCTTAATATAAAATGTAAATGCACTGGAACACCCAGACTCTCTCCAGAGTCTTGGCTAAATGCTCTGGTCAGCTAAGGCTGGAGTTAGCCTTGTGACCCGGAATTAGCCAAGGGGTGATGCTAAGCTACCCATCTGGTCACTTCCGCAACTTAGGGTGAAGCCATTTTCTTAGAATGGTTACCCCAGACTAACTCGTTCATCTAGCTCAGAAAATCCACTCTCAACAAAACCTCAAACAAGGGATACGAGAAACAAAGCAAAACAAAACAAAACAAAACAACCTGTCTCAAGTAGGATCCTAGATATATAATTTAATTCTATGTGGGCTGTTGTTTGATGGTAAACACACAAAGGATAAATATAAGAATCTATTAGTATCCAAGCTTGATGGAGGCAGGGACTATGTTTTCTTCATTGCTGTATCCTCTAAACTTCGTGAGTGATTAATAAATATTTGTTGAATCAATGAATACAAACCTCTCTCTAGTTAAGAAGCAGTGGTAAAATAAAAGTTGATTAGGGTGTACAGAATTTAGAGGGATAGCTCTCAGTAAAGAAGTAAATCGGTGTGAAGTAAATCGGTGTGAAGATGGTACATTTGGGAATGGAGATGTTGGACGCAGGGTCCCCTACCCCTGCAGAAGCGTTTTTACCATCAGAGCTTCCGTCAGGCAGTATGGCGCCTTTGTGAAAATTGGGAAAAGATGCCCTTCCTGTGGATGCCCTCAACCTTGCCCCAGCACACCCTCAGCGAGGGAAGCATGGATGGGATGCCAATCCCATGCACCGCTAGCCAGATGCCGCTGACTGGAGCTCAATGAGCAGGACCCTAGTGGTGGCCCATGTCAAAGGCCTACCAGGGAACCTGTTGTATGGAGTTGTACACTAGAGGCCAGCTGCTGTGCTAGGTTGTCCTCACTACAGTGTTCCAATTCCACGTTAGATTTATTTTAATCCTATGGAAACTGATCTGAAGTTTACCTTGACACTATTATTCTAGACCCTCTCCAGTCTAATCCAGCCCAATCCAACCAACATGGCACGTCTGCCAAGAGACAAGACTGAACAGAAGAGGCTGAGATAGAGTTTCTGTTCTCTAGAGGTTCCAGTCCAGCAGGAAAGGTTGCACACTGTGCTGGGTGAGAAGAGAGAGAGGAAAACCAGCTGTGAGGGAGAGAGCCATCCCCCGCTGCCCTGCGGGGGAGGCTGCAGGGCAGATGGAGAGAATCCAGAGGTGGAGCTCTGTGGGGCTGTGTGGGAGTGAGATTGGGAGAGACTTGCAAAGCAGATGGAGCGTCCTCAGCCAGGACGTGGAAACCAGAAAATGTCAGATGTATCTGGACCATGGGGGAGTCACCTCACTTGGCTGGAGCCTAAAAAAGGATGTTGGTTTTCAGGGTGGGGAGGAGAACTGAGGCCGAAGTGGAAAGACCTAGAATGTCCTCCCAGGGAGTCTGGGCTGAATTTTGGAGGCAACCACCAATCACTGAAGCTTCTGAGCCTTTTCCCAGTGTGAACATGTACTCGATGGAGAGGACAGACGGTTATCAGGAAGAATAGGAAGAAACGTTTATGTGCAATAAGCTGAAATGCTAATTCGAACTGTTTTTTTATTTCTTAATGTATACTTTATGAGGCCACTCTTAGGTACTACTAGGGTTTCAAATTATTCCGTGCATTTCACAGAACCACGAAACTTCAGTCTCATAAGGAAGCAAAAACCCTTCAGAAGCATTTATAGCTGCGGTTCTAAGCTGTGGGCGATATTGCCCCCGAGGGCTACATTTGCCAATGTCTGGACACATTTTGGGTTGTTTCAGTGTGCTGGGGGGTGCTATTGGCATCTAGTGTGGAGAGGCCAGGAATGCTGCTAAACATCCTTAGAGG
>PISX010029819.1:9604-19642 GCA_004024625.1 Mellivora capensis | reverse complement strand
AGAGGGTAACTTTCAGCCCCATTCCTTTACCTCCACAGAGGATGAACACCTTTATGGGTTTCCACATAAAAATCGTGTCATCTGTGAAGAGTGAGGGTTTGACTTCTTTGCCAATTTGAATGCCTTTTATTTATTTTGTTGTCTGATTGCTGAGGGTAGGACTTATAGTACTATGTTGAAAAACAGCAGTGGCTGTGGACATCCCTGTCATGCTTTGGATCTTAGGGGAAAAGCTCTCAGTTTTTTCCCATTGAGGATGATTTTCACTGTGGGTTGTTTGTATATGGCTTTTATGATACTGAAGTATGTTCCCTCTATCCCTACACTGTGGAGACTTTTAATCAAGAAAGGATGTTGTATTTCATCAAATGATTTTTTCTGCATCTTTTGAGAGGATCACATGGTTCTTGCCCTTTCTTTTTTAACGTGCTACATCACATTAGTTGATTTGTGAATGTTGAACCACTCTTACATCCCAGTCAAAAACCCACTTGGTCATTGTAATTAATCCTTTAAATGTACCATTGTATCCTACTGGCTAGGATCTTGGTGAGAATTTTGGCATCCATGTTCATCTGGGTTTTTGGTCTGTAATTTTCCTTTTTGGTGGGGCCTTTGTCTGGTTTTGGGATCAACGTAATACTGACCTCATAGAATGAGTTTGGAAGTTTTCCTCCATTTCTATTTTTTGAAACAGCTTCAGAAGAATAGGTGTTAGATCTTCTTTAAATGTTTGGTAGAATTCTGCTGGGAGGCCATCTGGTCCTAGACTCTTGTTTTTTGGGGGAGAGTTTTGATTATCCCTCAATTTCCTTGATGTTTATGGGTCTGCTCAGGTTTTCTAATTCTTCCTGTTTCAGTTTTGGTAGTTTATATGTTCCTAGGAATGTATCCATTTCTTCCAGATTGCCTAATTTGTTAGCATATTGGTGCTCATAATATGTTCTTATGATTGTTTGTATTCCTTTGCCATTGTTTTGATCTCTCCTCTTTAATTTATGATTTTATTTATTTGGGTCTTTTTTTCTTTTTGATAAGTCTGGCAAGGGGTTTATTGATTTTATTAATTCTTTAAAAAAACAGCCCCTAGTTCCAGATCTGTTCTACTGTTCTTTTGGTTTATATTTCATTGATTTCTGCTCAAATCTTTATTATTTCTCCTCTCCTGATGGATTTGGGCTTTATTTTCTGTTCTTTCTCCAGCTCCTTTAGGTGTAAAGGTAGCTTTTGTATTTGAGTTTTCTAATTTCTGGAGAAAGCTTTGTATTGCTATGTACTTCCCTCTTAGGACTGCCTTCACTGCATCTCAAATGTTTTGAAGTGCTGTGTTCTCCTTTTCATATATTTGTTTGAGTCTTCTTTTTTTAATTTAATTTTATTTTTCAAGTGTTCCAAGATTCATTGTTTATGCACCATAGCCAGTGCTTCATGCAGTACATGCCCTCCTTAATATTCACCACCAGGTTCACTTAACCTCCTACCCCACTCCCCTCCAAATCCCTCAGTTTGTTTCTCAGAGTCCACAGTCTCTCATTGTTTGTCTCTCCCTCCAATTCCCCCCCAAATCACTGTTCCATTCCCTCTCTTAATGTTCTCTGTGTCATTCCTTATGTCTGAGTCTTCTTGAAATTCCTGGTTGACACTTTCATTTTTTAGCAGGATGCTCCAAATATTTGAGTTCTTTCCTTATTTCCTCTTGTGAAGACCTTGGTGTCTAATGATAAAAGGGACCAGTGCTTTTTGGAGGAATGGCTATAACTAGGACTCAGTTCAGAAATATATAACATGAGCTGGATAATCTTGTAGTTCCAGATATGAAGAAAAAAGTGCTTAAAAAGAAAAAGGAAAAAAAAAGAAATAAAGAAAAATCTACCTTTATGAGTGTATATTAAATGAAATGAGGTTCTTGAAAGGGCTCTCAATGGTCAAATGGGATAATTTAAGCAACAAAATACATTATTATTGAGTTATAAGCCAAAATTTGAAATTAATAGCCATGAGTTCATATTAATATAAATAAATGATTGAATTAATAACTGGGGAAAGGTGGCCAATAGTCCCTGCAAAGGAATTCTAACTACTTTCTGCAGATAGTATACTCTCAAGGAGGTAGCATTGGTGCTAATTCCTGAAGTATGTGCTGTAGATAGTGACTTTCTCCAAAAAGTACAGTATGGAAATAGCTTTAAACGAGTATTTCTACAGAAAAAAAAAACCCTGATAAACACTACCTCAGCCAGATGATCACGATTAACATCAACACTGCTAAATCATGTTGACAACGTATACCCTTAATATGATGTCATAAATGTGTTCCTTTAACTCTGTAGTCTTCCTCTAGGAACACATAGTTTCCTTTTGCTACTGTAGCAAATTACCATATATTTAGTGGCTTAAAACAAGAGACGTGTATTTATTCTCTTTCAGTTCCAGGAGCCAGGAGTCTGAAATGAGTCTTCTCATTTCATTGACTAAAGTCAAGGTGTTCAATATGGTTGGTTCTTTCCGGAGGTTCTAAGGGAAAATAGGTTTCTTACCTTTTCTAGGTATTTGAGGCTGCCAGCAATCCTTTGGTTTCTGTCTCTGTTGTCACATTGCCTTCTCTCGTTCTATACTCAAATCTCTTTTTGCCTCCTTCCTATAAGGGTGATGCCCACCCAGACAAGGAAGATGATTTACCCAGCTCAGAATTCTTAATCACATCTGCAATTTTTTCCTCAGTATAATGTTAACCTTACAGGTCCTAGGGACTAGGACATGGATATTTTCAGGGCCATTACTCAGCCCACCATGTTAACCATGACAAAAGACATCAGACATATCCCAACTGACAGATAGTCTACAAAATATCTGGCCAGTACACTTCAAAGCTGCTGAGGTCATAAAAAACAAAACCTGAAAAACTGTCATAGATTAGGAGTCTAAAACAACATGATGATTAAATATAGTATAATATCTTGGATGATATCTCAAACAGAAAATGATCATTAGCTAAGAACTAAAGAAATCTGAATAAAGTGGGATATAGTTAATAATAATGTATCAATATAGGCTTATTAATTATAAAAATATACTAGGCTAATGTAAAATATTAATAATAAGGGAAATAGGGTGTATTGTACATGGAAACCCTATACTATTTTTGCCATTTTTTGGTAAATCTAAATATATTCTAAAATTAGAAAATTATTTTAGAAATTAAAAATATGTTGAGGCACCTGGCTGGCTCAGTCTGTAGAGCATGTGATTTTAGTTCTCAGGGTTGTGAGTACTAGCCCCACATTGGGCATGGAGTCTATTTAAAATAAAAATAAATATACAAAAAGTTATGGGGTGCCTGAGTGGCTCAGTCAGTTAAGCATCTGCGTTCAGCTCAGGTCATGATCCTGGAGTCCTGGGATAGAGCCCTGCATTATGCCTCCCTAAGTGGGGAGCCTGTTTCACTCTCTCCTTCTATTTTCTCTCTTGTGTTCTCTCTAGTACTCTTTCTCTCTCAAATAAATTAATAAAATCTTATAAAATTAATTAAGTAAGTAAAAAAAGTTAAAAATGTTATGTATATTCCTATTTCAATTATGTCAAAAACAATGTAAATCTACACAAACTCCAGAGGGAAGCACACAAAATATTGGGAGTTCATTTTGATTGATGGTTACTAAGACCTTATTTTCATATTAAAAACAATCATGTAATTATTATTAATATAAATAAACATTTCCTTATATTTTCAAGCCAAAAATGAAGTTCCCATATTCATGGGCATTGTGGATCTGCTTGTGATGATAAATGATATTGAAACTGGCCACCTTATATGTACATCTTTGTTACACTTCAAATTATTTCTTTAGGACAGATTCCTAGAAATGGGTGGAATTATTAATAGATGTGATACCTTTAAAAAGGTTATAGATATTTATACTCTTACAAGCCATTTCTTTGTAATTTTATCTACTGTTTTTCTGTCTAGCAAACCTTTCCCAATGCAGAGAAGAAATACCTACCTATATTTTTATTATATTCAAGTTATATATTTTAACCTTTTCCATCTCGTTACTCATACAGAAGAATTTTTAAAGTTTTCTCATTAAAAAGGATACAATTTAGGAGAGTAATACTATCTTTACATAATGTTTTGATGCTTGATTTACTTGCAAGAGTGGCTTATTTTTCTTTTTTCTTTAAGTTGACAGGATTAGCAAAAGAGCACTTGCAAAGATTAAGGGCTACTTGTAATTTAGGAAACCTCCTCCAGGTTCAGGTTCAAGTACTCAACTGGGAACAAAAATATACATATATATATATATATATATATATATATATATATATATACACACACACACACACACACACACATACACACACACACATGCACATACATCCTTGTAGGAAGTGAGTTTAGGTTCTTATGATAGCTCTGGAGATATCTTATGTCCCCAGGGGATATGTACCCAAGACACAGGAAAATGTTCTTTTCAAAAAATACTGTATGATCTATCACAGTTTATAATATAAGCATATTATAACCTATTTGTTTTCAACTTGTATTTTTCTTTTAGAAGACTTTAGACATTTGAATAGATGTCTCTTGGCTTTATTAACAACTCTTGACCTCATGAAATATTTATTTCAGTAAATGGCCTTGCAAGAGGACATAGTTGATTACTCGTGCTACTGGAATATGAAGAAATTGATCTGAATAACAGTAGACAATCTCTAAATGCCTTTTTTTTTCATTTTCACTTCTTGTTTTCCTGGTAAGGGTAATATTTGTTAAGATTTAGTGGAATACTTTATCATGATACAAATAAGCAAATTACAGAATCTTAGAGTAGGAATGAGATTCTCCTTTGAAAATGTTTTTTTGTTTTTTTTTTTAAGATTTTATTTATTTATTTGACAGAGATCACAAGTAGGCAGAGAGTCAGGCAGATAAAGGAGGAAGCAGTCTCCCTGCAGAGCAGAGAGTCTGATGTGGTGCTCAATCCCAGGACCCTGGGATCACGACCTGAGCCGAAGGCAGAGGCTTTAACCCACTGAGCCACCCAGGCACCCCTCATTTGAAAATGTTAATGACACTTGTTTTAAACTACTTTTATGCAGAAGTTTTAAGAGTAACAATTCTAGGAGCACCTGGGTGGTTCAGTCAGTTCTTGTTTTTGGCTCAGGTCATGATCTCAGGGCCTTGAGATTGAGCCCCATGTCAGACTCATTTTTCAAAAATAACAATTCTATTCTGGAAAAATTATCTTATGTACTCAAGTTATTAGAGCAAAGATTATTTGCATGTAAGATAAATGGTAGCTTAATGATCTATCATATAATATTATTAAAATATTATTCTGTTCCTAAATTGCCTTATTCTTTTAAGTCATAAAAAAATCAGGTTCCATTTTTTTCAGAATGGATAGTGGGGAAAGGCATTATTCAAGAATAAAAATTCAATGTATTATCTTTAAATTACATTGGATTTTCAAAAAAATTGCATTTAATTTTCAAGTATACTTGCTCTCCTCAGTGTGAACATGATCAAAGCAATTCATTCTGAACTAATTGTTACTGATACTTCAGGCAGCACTGCATTAATGTCCAGAAACTGCTTCAGGTCAAAATTTGATTTCTCATACAGAATATATGTGCAAAAAATATATCCCCTTTTGCTTTAAGTCTAGATTATTGAATATATTAAGTATGTCTAATAATAGAACATTTTCTTTTTTGTGTATCTGTAAAATCAATATGGCAGAATACTATTGAACTCAGATTTGTGTTCACTTCTTTAGGAATAGTTGTGATTTGTATAGGGAATATAAAGATAAGAGACAGAATTATTGTCAATACTAAAGTCTTATGCCTGTCACTAACTTTCTGGCTGACTTTGGGAGGGTCATTTAATCACCTATGTGTTTGTCTCCTCTTTTGGAAAGAAAATGCAAGATTTATTTTTAAGCTTTGTTACACCTGAAATACTACATTAGCCAGATATATAAATTATCACCAAAACCAATACACTGTCATTTCTCATCTGAACTACAGCAGTAACCTTCTAACTGGTCTCTTCTTAGTGTGTTGGTCTGATCCATTCCTTTATTTCCATATAGCAATGAAATGATGTTTCAGATATGACTCAGATAATGTCAGTTCTCTGCTTTCCATTGAATATAGAATAAAATCCTAACTCCTCATCATAGTCTTTGAAATGCTTTAGAAACTGTCCTGCAGACCTCAACTTGTATCCTTCTACTTGTTTCAGGCACATACACTCTGCCAGTTCCTCAAGTATATTATCTCAGTTAATATCTTTGGCAATGTTCTTTCTCCAATTGGAAACACTTTTCTGAGATCTTTATAAGACTGATTTCTAGTTATTCAGGTCTCACTTCAAATACAACCTACCTAGAGAGGACTTCCCCAATGTCCACTCTAGAAAATACCTGAACCTAAAACTCTTTATCACAGAAACCAATTTCTCTCCTTCTGATCACTTTACCACATGATATAATTAAGATATTCATTTAATTATTTGCAGAATACCTATCTTCCCCACTAGAATATAGGTTTCTTGAAAGACAATCTGTTTTGATTACTAATTTATCAACAGGGACTAGAAGAGTGCTTGGCACAGAGAGAGTGCTCAATAAAGGTTTGTTGAATTCGTGGACTTGAACTTAACTTTTTATTTATTAACTTATTTATGCTGCAAAAAGCTTTATCACCATTTGGTCCACAGCTTGGGAGAGGGCTCCAAGAGAATTTGATTTTCTTGCATTAGTGCCTTTGTATAGAAAATAAGGCAAGTCAGTTTTATTCTAAATAAAAAGAAAATACAGTTCTTATCATTAAAAAAAGCAACAGTTTAAAATTAATATTTGTAATCTTAATGTTAATTATTGATTCTTTTAGCTGTAGCCCTATCACTTGAGTACAAATCATTTTAAATTGTCATTCAGAAAATATGAACACTCTGAGTTAAACTAGTGGAGATTAAAAGCATATAACAAAATGCAATAACATTTAACAGAGCAAAATGTGCATTTATTTCTGTTACTGATGATATGCCATGTGTTTTTTTTACCTAAGTGTACCCATAATTCATTGTTTCTAAAATATTTATACTTTACTAATCTCTCTATAATATTTCATTTTGGCATGATAAGAAAAAATGTCATTGAAACCAAATACGTTCCCATATTCATTTGCTCTCATAAATTTAACAAAATATTTTAACCATACTCTTCAAATCCTTTAAAGTTATAAACTCAAGTTGTACTTTAATTGTTAAGTATTTTATAACTACATTGTATATAATTTAGGATGATATTATATACATAAAAAACAAAACATATTTATTATATGTAACATAACTATAAATATATACAAAACCAATCTATGCATATCTAAACATATTTTTAAAATTTTACTATTTTATTTTTTTATTAAAATTCAAATTAGTTAAAATATAGTGCAGTATTGGTTTCAGGAGTAGCATTTAGTTATTCATCACTTGTGCTCAAACCAACAAGTACCCTCCTTAATGCCCATTACTCATTTAGCCATTCACCCAACCTCTTCCCTTCCACCAGCCCTCTGTTTTTCTCTATAGTTAAGAGCACCTATGATTTTTTTTTATTTCTTTTCAGCGTAACAGTATTCATTGTTTTTGAACCACACCCAGTGCTCCATGCAATACGTGCCCTCATTAATACCCACCACCTGGCTCCCCGAACCTCCCACCCCCCCACTGCATCAAAACCCTAAGGTTGTTTTTCAGAGTCCATAGTCTCTCATGGTTCACCTCCCCTTCCAATTTCTCTCAACTCCCTTCTCCTCGCCATCCCCCATGTCCTCCGTGTTATTTGTTATGCTCCACAAATAAGTGAAACCATATGATAATTGACTCTCTCTGCTTGACTTATTTCACTCAGCATAATCTCTTCCAGTCCCGTCCATGTTGCTACAAAAGTTGGGTATTCATCCTTTCTGACGGAGGCATAATACTCCATAGTATATGGACCACATCTTCCTTATCCATTCATCCTTTGAAGGGCATCTGGGTTCTTTCCATAGTTTGGCGACCATGGCCATTGCTGCTATAAACATTGGGGTACAGATGGCCCTTCTTTTCACTGCATCTGTACCTTTGGGGTAAATACCCAGTAGCACAATTGCAGGGTCATAGGGAAGCTATATTTTTAATTTCTGGAGGAATCTCCACACTGTGCTCCAGAGGGGCTGCACCAACTTGCATTCCCACCAACAGTGTAAGAGGGTTCCCTTTTCTCCACATCCTCTCCATCACACGTTGTTTCCTGTCTTGCTAATTTTGGGCATTCTAACTGGTGTGAGGTGGTATCTCAATGTGGTTTTAATTTGAATCTCCCTGATGGCTAGTGATAATGAACATTTTTTCATGTGTCTGATAGCCATTTGTATGTCTTTATTGGAGAAGTGTCTGTTCATGTCTTCTGCCCATTTTTTGATATGATTATCTGTTTTGTGTGTGTTGAATTTGAGAAGTTCTTTATAGATCCCGGATATCAACCTTTTTTCTTTATTGTCATTTGCAAATATCTGCTCCCATTCGGTGGGTTGCCTCTTTTTTTTGTTGACTGTTTCCTTTGCTGTGAAGAAGCTTTTGATCTTGATGAAGTCCCAAAAGTTCATTTTCGCTTTTGTTTACTTTGCCTTTGGAGCTATATCTTGAAAGAAGTTGCTGTGGCTGATATCAAAGAGGTTACTGCCTATGTTCTCCACTAGGATTCTGATGGATTCCTGTCTCACGTTGAGGTCTTTTATCCATTTGGAGTTTTATCTTTGTGTATGGTCTAAGAGAATGGTCGAGTTTCATTCTTCTACATATAGCTGTCCAATTTTCCCAGCACCATTTATTGAAGAGACTGTCTTTTTTCCACTGTATATTTTTTTCTTGCTTTGTTGAAGATTATTTGACTATAGAGTTGAGGGTCCATATCTGGGCTCTCAACTCTGTTCCGTTGGACTATGTGTCTGTTTTTATGCCAGTACCATGCTGTCTTGGTGATCACAGCTTTGTAGTAAAGCTTGAAAACAGGTAACGTGATGCCGCCAGTTTTGTTTTTGTTTTTCAACATTTCCTTAGCAATTCGGTGTCTCTTCTGATTCCATACAAATTTTTGGATTATTTGCTCCAGCTCTTTGAAAAATACCGGTGGAATTTTGATCAGAATGGCATTAAAAGTATAGATTGCTCTAGGTAGTATAGACATTTTAACAATGTTTATTCTTCCGATCCAAGAACATGCAATGGTCTTCCATCTTTTTGTGTCTTCTTCAATTTCTTTCATGAGTGTTCTCTAGTTCCTCGAATACAGATCCTTTACCTCTTTGGTTAGGTTTATTCCTAGGTATCCTGGTGCTATAGTAAATGGAATCGATTCTCTAATTTCCCTTTCTGTATTTTCATTGTTAGTGTATAAGAAAGCCACTGATTTCTGTACATTGACTTTGTATCCTGCCACATTACTGAATTGCTGTATGAGTTTTAGTAGTTTGGGGGTGGAGTCTTTTGGGTTTTCCATATAAAGTATCATGTCATCTGCAAAGAGAGAGAGTTTGACTTTTTCATTGCCAATTTGGATACCTTTTATTTCTCTTTGTTGTCTGACTGCTGTTGCTAGGACTTCTAATACTATGTTGAATAAGAGTGGTGAGAGTGGGCATCCTTGTGTTCTAGATCTCAACGGAAAGGCTGTGAGCTTCTTCCCATTGAGGATGATGTTTGCCGTGGGTCTTTCATAGATAGATTTTATGAAGTTCAGGAATGTTCCCTCTATCCCTATACTTTGAAGCGTTTTAATCAGGAGCAGATGCTGGATTTTGTCAAATGCTTTTTCTGCATCAATTGAGAGGACCATGTGGTTCTTCTCTCTTCTCTTATTGATTTGTTCTATCACATTGATTGACTTGTGAATGTTGAACCACCCTTGTAAGCCAGGGATGAATCCCACCTGGTCATGGTGGATGATCTTTTTAATGTGCTGTTGGATCCTGTTTGCTAGGATC
>PISX010029818.1:0-19538 GCA_004024625.1 Mellivora capensis | reverse complement strand
CATTTCTTGATTGGATTATTTGTTCTTTGGGTGTTGAGTTTGATAAGTTCTTTATAGATTTTGGACACTAGCCCTTTATCTGATATGTCGTTTGCAAATATCTTCTCCCATTCTGTCAGTTGTCTTTTGGTTTTGTTGACTGTTTCCTTTGCTGTGCAAAAGCTTTTGATCTTGATGAAATCCCAATAGTTCATTTTTAGGCAAGACATTTTTAAAGATGCAGATTATATCCTTAAAACATAAGTTTTGACTATGTTAATGACATAATAATATTGTTTTGGCGAACCACAATCAGGGAAAAATGTCAAAGCCAGAAATAGGACCAAGTGTCTTAACCCCTGGTCTAATGTCATTCTGTTATAAACTATGGATGATTTCGACTCTGAATATAGAAGTTGGCAATTCTAAGAGGCACAAGTGTTTGCCAGTGAATTCCACAGATGAAATGTGTAATTTGGGATGAAGCATTTGCAAAACTATGTGTCTGAGGCAGTTAAGACCAATGACCCTCAGAAGAGTAAGCATTTTTTTTGGTTTTAGGACTATACTTAGACTTTACTTCTTTTTCATACAATAGTAAGAAGACACTGCTAATATTCTTCTGCTTCTGCTTTCTGCTAATAGTAAAAATATTACCTGCTAATATTTCTTGGATAATTTTCTGCTAATAGTAAAAATATTACCTGCCAATATTTCTTGGAAAAAGACTTTCATGCTGAATTCAATAGTTCCAGAAAACCCACCTCTCTAGCAAGGCATTCACTACTATAATCAAGAGAATGGAGCAATGTTCCATAATAAAGAAGTTTTCTAAGATTCTCCTTTCTTCATCATCTCTTTTACAATAATAATGTAAATCATTTATTAATTCAATATTCTGCCTTGGCTAGATACATGACATTATTTCTGTCCCGAGGATGACTATCATTAGTTACTAATTTCTAATCTAAAGGGGAGTGACACTACTTAATTCAGTGTATACAGGTCCTAGCAAACTACCATACACAACAGATTTTTTTTTTTAAGATTTTATTTATTTATTTGACAGAGATCACAAGTAGGCAGAGAGGCGGGCAGAGAGGGAGAAAGGAGGAAGCAGGCTCCCTGCTGAGATCCCTGCTGAGATGACCCTGAGATCATGACCCAAGCCGAAGGCAGAGGCTTTAACCCACTGAGCCACCCAGGTGCCCCCACAACAGATATTTTTGAATAATTTCCCTTCCCTCAGCTTTTTGTGGTCTTTTCCTCCTCTGGATTACTATTCTGCTTGGGGTTTTTTGGATTTTTTATTTGTTTGTTTATTTGTTTGTTGCTATGAATTACTTACTTGATCATAAACAATCTTATGTTCTCATTTAACTGTAACTGAATATTGTCTCCCTTTCCATCTAGATTTTAAACTTCTGTGGGGAGAATTTGTAGTGCTTTTACTTCTTTTCAATCCCCATAATACCTACTACAACTTTCACACACAGAAATCACTATAAAATGGGGACACCTGGGTGGCTCAGTGGATGGCTCAGAGGTTAAGCCTCTGCCTTCAGCCCAAGTCATGATCTCAGAGTCCTGGGATTGAGCCCCACATCAGGCTCCCTAGAGAGCCTGCTTCCTCTCTCTCTCTCTCTGCCTGCCTCTCTGCCTACTTGTGATCTCTGTCAAATAAATCAAAAATATTAAAAAAAAAAAAAAAGAAATCACTACAAAATGATTCAAGAATGGAATGATGGTTGCATCACTATTATTGATAAAGATTGATACCTCAAGAAATTCCTGGCTGGCCAGCAACTCTCCAGAGTCCAAGAAGATTTGTGTGCATGCCTGTATGCATATGCTTAAAATGTAGAGTATAAATTTCAAGAGTTGTCCAAAAGAGAGCTCTTCCTTCACCTTCCAGAAGTGCTACATCCTATCTCTACTTGACTTCACTTCTGGTGAATGAGATATTTTTTGGCCATACCACCATGCCAAAAATTAAGGTCACTTGCATTTTGTCAGTTATTCTAAAATATCAGCCCATAGTTTATCCAAAGTCAGGTATCAAATGTTTTCGTCCAGATTCAAATTATTTTTCAGCAGCAGCATCTCCATAATTAAACTTGAATGGTACAGTAGTCTTATTCATCAGCATCATTAAGATTATATTTCTATATTTTAAGAAAAACTAGCATAAAAATATACAAGTTTCTATTTTATCCTAAGAATCGTGATTTTTCACTTAAAAGCATTCCAGTTTTCCTTAAAATATGAGACACATTTTTTAAAATGTTTCCACCCACCCAACTACATATGAGCTAGAACATCCTGTGAAAATACCATGCAATCTGGGTAGAAAGCCATATTACTGGAAAATGGAAATATGCTTTTATTATCTTGGAATAGAAAGCTAAGTCCTAACCATTCTAACTAAGAAAGTGTGCTAGCAATTGACTTTGATATTATAGCCCTAATCCAGAGCAACCGAATCTTTTTCAAAAGAAAGAAAAAAAAATGAGCTAGCTTTCCCTTCCATTTTCATAGAGCAAAAGTAGGAGAGACATCGAAAAACCTCTGAATTACTTAATTCAGTAAAAGTCTGGGTGTCTTTTAATATTCTCTGGCACTGTAGATTCCATTCCTCTATTCCTGTAATTGCCTGCATTCCCTACTAATCCAAAAGTCAACTAACCAAGACTTCTTTCTTCAGATAGGAAAAGATTGCAGGAGTATGTGGCAATTCACATCTGGCCTTAAGTATGAAAGATGCAGGCTTGCATAACTTTTCCCCGAAAAGATTTTTTCAATTAAATTTCAATTTTTAAAAATTGTGACATAAAAGAAAAAAATAGTCTTTGCAACCATGAGAAAGCCCAGTCTGTATTACATTTCATGAGTCCACCTCTTGCTTTCTTTCAAGCTCCTCATTGGCTAGATCTAACAGGAAGTCCAAGGTACTCAAAAATAATTCTTCCACTCTCTCTCTCTTTTTTTAAGATTTTATTTATTTATTTGACACAGAGAGAGAGATTACAAATTACAAGTAGGCAGGTAGAGAGAATGGGGAAAGCAGCCTCCCCGCTGAGCAGAGGGCCCAATGCAGGGCTCAATCCCACAATCCTGAGATCATGACCTAAGCCAAAGGCAGAGGCTTAACCCACTGAGCTACCCAGGTGCCCCCTCCTCCACTCTCTTTTATATAAACAGAAAATCTATATAGGAAATCCTGATCAAAGATGGATGGGAAGAAAATTAAAAGACTGATATAAACATTTTTAAATGAGGGGAGGTTGTAGAGAAGATGAAATAAAGGAGTATATTAATCAAATGAGAAAGAAAGAATATATTATAGAAAACACTCACCCTAATAAGCAGGAATAAAATGGTGACAAATGTTTTACACCCTGAAGGAAATGAAATATATTAAAAGTGAAATGACAAGAGAATAAATGAGATATAAAAGGATTTGAAAGAGCTAAGGAAAGACATTGAGAAGGAAAAAATCATACCATTGTAGAAGTAATAAATGGATTAGAAATAAGAAAGAAAAAAGAAGGGATATCTGGCAGAAAAATAGTGGGATGGGTAACAGCCTTTTTATTTTTATTTAAAAAAATTTTTTAAAAGATTTTTATTTATTTATTTGACATAGAGAGAGAACACAAGCAGGGGGAGCAGCAGGCAGAGGGAAAGGTAGAAACAGATTCACAATTGAGCAGGGAGCCCGATGCAGGACTCAATCCCAGGACCCTGGGATCATGAACTGAGCCAAAGGCAGTTGCTTAACCAACTGAGCCACCCAGGCGCCCCAATGACAGCCTTTTTTAAATCACATCAGATACAAAGGAAAAAGACAATGAAGTTAAAGTAATCAGATAAGAGATGAGAAACATGAAAAAAAAAAAAAAAGAGATGAGAAACATGGAGGACAAATAATAAAAGTCGAATTTAGAAAAGTTGATGTCTCTACCAAAGAGTTTAACATCTAATGAAACTAAAAAAAGTATTTGAAAATATAACTTGGCAGACTACTAAATGTCCTCTAAGAGCTGTTGTCACCTTCTTAAGAATACCATTTTCACTGAGCACAGGGTCAACAAGCTAGACTACATCTCCCAGCCTTCCTTCTAAGTAGGCGTGGCCACTTGTCTAAATTCTAGGCAATGAAATGTTGGCAGGAAGGAGAGTGTTTGCTACTCTGGAGGTCTTCTCTTAGAAGAATTGGACCTGTGCCTTCCTAGTCCTTCTGCCCCTTCCTGGTGGTTGGTTGTAGATGACGATTGCTTCAATACAGCAAATAAAAATAGAGTACCCAGTTCAACTGGAATTTCAGATCAACAATGAATAAATGTTTAGTGTAAGCATATCTCATATATTGCATGAGACATATTTATACTAAAAAAGTGTTCATCGTTTATCTGAAATTCCAGTTGAACTGGGTGTCCTATTTTTTATCTGGGAACACTCCCAGAGATAGTGAGAAATGGAGCATATGCCTTTGACCCAAAGAGGAAAGTCACCTGTGGAAGACAGCTGAGATATTGCAGCAGGCCTCAAGTGCCTAATGCATTGTTATCTAAAAAAGACATAATTTTGTACGTCGCCATTCTTTTACACAAGGACCATGCTATTTTTAAGATCTTTTTGGTATAGGCACTTACCTTTTGTTCTAACTGATATGTGAAAACTTTCTTGCGATTCCCAAGATGAAAAGGACGAACCATGTTTCCAGATTTATTAACAGAGAATAATTACCTGGGGGAAGTTATTAAACTTTGAGTATAAAAAAAGGAACCTACAAGCAAACTGAAGTGACTCATCTAAAAATAAACTATGGTACACAGACTGAATCAGGTCTGCTACCTATTTTTATAAATAAAGTTTTATGGAGCACGTTCCCACTCTTGTTTTCATGTCTGTTGCCACTTTAACACTATAATAGGAGAGCTCAGGAATCGCAACACACACCATGTGGCCTGCAAAGTCTACAATAATTTCTATCTGGCCCTTTACAGAAAAAGGTTTGCTGACCTCTGACCCAAAGGAAAATCACTACTGATCTCAGAACTCTTGTCCGCATTAACTGACTTGAGAAGAGTTTCGAGGAAAGAAAAGAATGTGGACTTAAAGATCACGACCATGTAGAAAGACAGAAAGACACTCTCAAATATGTAGAGAATTGGGGACTGTATCACCTGTCCTCAAAGCAATTATACGGTATGATAGTGTAAACAACTAATGGGTGATTTAGAATAACTATGGGAGGGACAAGCTTCAGCTGAAAGAATGGGATTATTATTGTGATGGTACAAAATTTACGTGTCATAAATCTTGAAAGGAAAGGACTACAGTGAGAAGTAATAATATACTAAGACAAAAATGAGCATGCGGAGGGACGCCAGGGTGGCTCAGTCGGTGGAGCATCTGCCTTCGGCTCACGTGATCCCAGAGTCCTGGGACTGAGTCCCGCATGAGGCTCCCGGCTCAGCTGGAAGCCTGCTTCTCCCTCTGCCTGCCGCACCTCCCGCATTTGCTAGCTTACTCTCTCATTCTCGGTCTCCCTCTAACAAATAAATAAATAAAATCTTTTTTTAAAAAATGAGCATACAGAAACATTGGTGAGGCGGAACAGGGAGAAATGGAAGAGAGCATTAACTGATCTAATTCCTTCACTGGTTATGAAGGTTTATAGAAATGATATTTGTAAGTTATTTAAGAAGGATGGTTGAGTAACTAATTTGAAATAAAGTGGAAAGACAAGCCACAGAATCGCAGAAGAGAGACATGATTGATAGAACCCACCAACGATTTATACCGAAAATTTATGAAGAGCCCCTATAAACCAATAAATAAAAAGAAAAGATAAACAGATAATTCACAAAAGAGGAAATACATGTGAGCACTAACCATAATAAAGATGCTCTATCCCTGGAATCAGGATAATGCAAATTGAAATGATAATGAGACCATTTCAAACCCATCAGACTGGCAAAAATAAGTCTGACAACATCCAAGTGTTGAAGTGTTGACGAAAACAGAAGCTCTTACACACTGCAGGTGGGAAATATAAATTCATAAAACCAGTCGATGGCAACACTACTTGCTCAGGTCCCAAATTCTGGATTGTCTGCAAAAACTGAAAATGGCTGTTCTCTCCACTTTAGGATCCAGTAGGGGTCTCAGATTTACGAGCCTAATCTACTCCCCCCACATTAAGTGGTAATTCTGTTCTTTCTGCAGATAGAGACTAAAACATCCAGGGCAGCCCTGAGCCCTTTTGCTCTCATGCCCCACATCCTGTCATCAGTAAACCCCGGCAGCTCTCACGCCCAGTGATATCCAGAATCTGATGACCTCCACAGCTCTCACTCATACCCATCTGTCACCTGGATTATAACGACAGTCTTTAACCAGTCTTCTGGCTGCAGTTCAACACCAGAGCCAAGGGTCACCCTTTTAGGACCTAAGTCAGATCAAGTCACTTTTTTTTTTTTTCCCCTCAAACTTTCTACTGGCTTCCTATTCCACTCAGATACAAAGCCAAAGTCCTTACCATAGTTTACATTGGCTCTGCTTGTCCACCCCCTGGCTATTTGCTCCGGTGGGACAGCAATTTCCTCCTTTTCCTCAAATGCACCAGGCTGGGTCCCACAGTTCCCACAGCTGACCTACTGTTTACACCAGCTATTCTCCCAGTGCTTTCTCCAAAAAGACACCAAGATCTCTCTCCTTCATTTCATTCAGGCTTTTGCTTAAACTTCACTTATTGGACAGGTCTTCCTTGACCGCCTGTTAAAAATAGTGCCGTATTTACTCACCCATCCCAGCTCAACTGCTCTCTGTCCACCCCTTGCATTTTATATAATTTTTCAAAGCCCCAATTGCCATCTGATGTTTTATATTTTTTATTTATTATCTATCTTCTTGGTAGGATGTAAACCTCAGAAGGAGAGGAAATAAGTCTTCTGTTTATTGATTAGAACAGACCTGGCATATACTAAACACCCAATAAAATACATCCTGAAGAGTAACTGAATAACTACTTTGGAAAGCACATTTCTTAGGACGCTGGCTAACAAGGTTGAGGATGCCCATATTCTACTATACAAAAAATCTACTTCTGGATGCCCAGCCAGAGAAGCTCTTGCATAGAAGCACACATGCATAAAGTACACCTTTCTAGAAAAGTAGAAATAACCTGTTCTTTAGTAGATGAATGGATAAAATCGGTTTTCTGCAGGCAGTACAAATCTATTTAGCAGTTAAAATAAATGACTACATCAACGTATAACAATTTATAGCAAAAGAATGATGGGTGAAAAAGCAATTGTCAAAGGAGGAACAATCTGATGGTCTATATATAGTATACATATGTATCCATACCTGTAACATATTTTGTTTATAAATATATAGATATGAATTAAAAGTACAAAAATTGGGCCACCTGGGTGGCTCAGGGGGTTAAGTGTCTGACTTTTGATTTCAGCTCAGGTCATGATCTTGGGGTCCTGGGATCAAGCCCCACATCGGGGCTCTGTGCTCAGCAAGGAGTCCATTTGTCCCTCTTCTTCTGCTCCCCCTCCCTGTTCCAGATCTATCTCTTTCTAAAATAAATAAATGATAAATAAATAAATAAATAAAGTCTTTAAAAAACGAAAGTATAAAAATCATGGAATGATATATATCAACTTCAGGATGAGGGAAGAGGGAAAGGAAAGAGAGATGGAATGAGGGTTTGGCTGCAAAGTTTCAGTTATTTAAAATGAAAAGGTGACTCTGAAGACATATAATTATAGCATATATATTTTATACATGATGCAGCATACAGTTTATTTATCTATTTTTACAACACATACTAAAACCAGAAACTGTTAACAGCATTTGTCTTTGGTATGGAACTGAGAATGGCAGAGGGAAGGAAAGAAGTACCATGGTTTACCACTCGGAGTTAAAAAAAATTATTCATGAGAATGCATTACTTTTATTTTTTAAATGACAAGTTTAAAATGCCTTTCTTCAGTCCTTGTCAAATCGAGCAGACAGAAAAATAAAAACACTGACGACCTGAATGATAGAATTAACAAGCTTGAAATAATAAACATTTGTTAAACTCTTCTCCTGAAAATACAAGACTACCTTCTGCCATGAAATAGTGATAAAAACTGACCATACACTAAACCATACAAAAGATCTCAATACATTCTACAAGGTATGAGGAGCATAAAATATTTTTACCATGTACAACTAGAAGAAATTGTTTGTTTTTGTTCTTGTTCTGTTTTGTTTTTCTCAAATGGAAGCAAAGCCTTCAACCCTTGGAGATGTTCATATGCTCCCCTGAACAACTCTTATATCAAAGGTGATCAAAGTCAAAATGTCAGAATATCAACAAAAGAAAGATAATAAGAACAGAGGAATGTGATCAAAATTGTACTTCTAAGAAAATTCATAACCTTATATCACCTTATTACTGAAAAAGAAAAAATGAAAATAATTATTTAAAAAAATTAAGAGATTAGAAGAAAGTTAAACCTAAAGAAGGCAGAATGAAGGAATTAACAGAACTAAAATATGGAATCAAATCATTAGAAAGCAAAAAGCAGTAAAAATTACAAGTAAACCTTTGTAACACAAGCAATAATATAAATTATTTTATTATTTAATAAGAAAAAAAGGGAGGAAATATGAATACATGGAAGTAAGAATTGATAAAGAAAATAACCACAGATCTGGAGGAAAGATAAGAGAAGTAAAGTAAGAACTTGATAATATATCTGAAAACCAGGAAAATAAAAATGTTAATAGTTGACTTTAGACAAATCATGCTAAAAGAGACCAACAATAATGGAAGAAATCAGGAAAATTCTCGAAGAATTACCTTTTAACCAAGTGCCATAACCAAGTGGCTTCTGGGAAACAGAAATTTTTCTATAGATCTTTAAGGAATAGATAATTCTTATGCCATGTAGATGGTTCTAGGACACAAAGCAGAAAATTTTCAACAAATGATATTCTAAAGACTAAAAGATAAATATATGATAGGCAAAGAAAACTCTGAGCCAATTTTGCAAGTGAATATTGATATTTAAAATCCTAAATAAGATATTAGTATTAGCTTTAAGCAAAATATCACATGATATTTCATGATTGGGGGAAGGGCTCATCACATAAATAGAACTATTGTTCAGAATCAGGAGATCTCTTCATTTCAGTACATCAAGGTATGCAGCTGAACCATTCAGTACTCACTCCTAATAAAATTCCTGGACTTCTGTTTTTGGGAAGATGGACAAAATGTACTTTCCCTTATTCCTTTCACTAAGTACAGTTAAAAAAAAAAACCCTAGGAAAAAAATATATATGTGACACATACATATATATATAAATCATAAGGAATATCAGGAAAGTAGAGAGAAGGAAGAAGACTGGCTAGGAATTACACAATGATGAACCTCCTGGATTTCTTTTTGCTTCATATTTCCCACAAGTGGAGCTGAAGAAGTTGGCAACCTGGAAAGGGCAACAGATACAGATACACACACACACACATACACACACACTCACACACACATACAAAATCCCATGAGAGGCTCTCTCTATCCAGAGGACCAGGAAAGGGGTAGCCTAGCAACTAAGAAAGTTTCTAAACAAACACTCCAGTGAAACACCACAGAAAACATTGTGGCCTCATGACATCTCCACCCAAAATGGCAAAGGTAGTGTAGAGAGCCTAGAAGACCACATTCACCAGGCTGTAATGAGTACTCTCCCAACCACTGCCCACAATGTCAGTGGGGATTGACTGGAGAGGATGGAATTCCATCCCCATCCTGCAGTAAAGAGGTGGCATATTCCCTCCTCCCTAAGGTGTTGTCCAAGGAGGTTTCAGAGAGCATTGGGACTTTGAGTACTTCAATGGTAATGAGGCCATTACAATATGGTGCCAATGGAGGCCATGCAGGGAGTAGTAACAAGACACTCTTTTACCAGTCCCAGCCAGGAGGTATCAGTGAAAGCCTAGTATGTATGAACCAAAATATATGAAGCAAAATGAATAGAAATGAAAGGAGAAAGAAGCAAATATCCAATTTTTGTCGGTGACATCAATACACACTCAACATTTGCTAGAACAACTACACTAATCAGCAAGGATATAGAGAACTTAACAACACCATCAACCAACAGGATCTAATCAATATTTAGAGAATACGTCACGAAAACATAGCAAATAAGCATTCTTTGCAAGTGCTCACAGACTATACACCAAAACCTCTCCTGGGCCATAAAGCAAACCTCAACAAATAACAAAAAATTGAAATTATACAGAGCATATTAATCATAGTGGAATCAAACTAGAAATCAATAATAGAAAGATCACAAGAAAACCCAAACACTTGGAAAGCAAACAACGCATTTATACATGATGCATGATTCAAAGAAAAAGTCTTGAAGAAAGTCTAAAAATAGATGAAAATGAAAATACAGTCAATCCTCGAATGACACAGATAAGAACTGGATGGGTCCACTTATAAGCAAACTTTTTCATATAAATACAGCATAGACCTGTAATTGTATTTTCTTAATAACTTTTTCTTTGGTCTAGCTTATTTTATTGTAAAATATGGTATATAATACATGTAACATGCATAATGTGTGTTAACAAATTTTTTATGTTATTCCAGTCAACAGTAGGCTATTAGTTAAGTTTTGGAGAAGTCAAATACACAGATTTCTTACTGTGTGGCGGGTGGGCACCTTATCCCCAGGTGTCCAAGAAACAACTGTACAACAAATCAAAATTTGTAAGAGACAGCTCCAACCGGAGTGAGAAGGAAGAAGAATATTACACATATGAGATCTGGGAGTCATTTGTTATGTCATTTGTTATGATAGCTAGTGTTTTAATAAAACACACATATTAAAAAAGAGGAAAATTCTCAAATCACACATATTAAAACACACATATTAAAAAAGAGGAAAATTCTCAAATCAATAAAATCCCACCTCAAAAACCTAGAAAAAGAAGACTAAAATAAACACAAATGAGCAGAAGGAAGGAATTAATAAAGGTAGGCACAGAAATCAATGAAATTAAAGCAAAGAAAAAGAGAAAAATCAATGAAACAATTGGCTATTTCTTTGAAAGATCAACAAAATTAACAAACCTCCAGCAACACTGACAAAGACAAAAGAGAGAAGACACAGATTACAAATATCAGGAGTGAAACAGAAGGTACCATCACTACAGACCCTGCAGACATCAAAAGGAAAAGCAGATGTGGCTACAAGAGCAGAAGAACAACTGTATCAGTGTGTATAGCCTGGTTATGACCTTGTGCTGGATTGTTGCAAAATGTTATTAGTGGGAAAACCAGAGAAATGGTACAGTGGATCTCCCTGTGTAACTTCTTATAACTGCGTGTGAATCCCCAGTTATCTTAAAATCAAAATTTAATTTAATGAACTCTAAAAACAATCCCTTAGCAAAGTATAGTTAGAAGCTTACTTTTTATTTTTTAAGATTTTATTTATTTATTTGACAGAGAGAGAGAGAGATCACAAGTAGGCAGAGAGGCAGGCAGAGAGAGAGGGGGAAGCAGGCTCCCTGGTGAGCAGAGAGCCCAATGTGGGGCCTTATCCCAGGATCCTGAGATCATGACCTGAGCCGAAGGCAGCGGCTTAACTCACTGAGCCACCCAGGCACCCCTAGAAGCTTACTTCTTCAACATAACTCTTGTCATGATACGAGACACTAGTGGTATCTTCATTAAAGACAGGAACACAATAAGGTAGGTGGCCTACTTCCTCAACTATATCTTATATTGTTCTAGAAACTCTACCCTAAGCGTTTTGACAAGGGAATGAAATAAAAGGCACAAATGAAGAAGAGGAGGTAAAAATTCCAAAGTTAGAACTGGTGAGTTATGCAACTAGGATATCCAATAGAAACAAATGACAAATTATTCATAATCAAGGAGTTCAGATAGAAGGCCAGTCATAAAATAAAAATATAAAAATGTTCTCATTTGAGATTGTCAAAATAGGAATAGTTTGAATGTGTATAATAGGGAGTGATTAAAGACAATATGGCTGATCCAAAGAATACAATCCCATGCACCTGCTTAAAAAAATGTATAGAGCCTTATGTGTTTATATGTAAATGTGTTTTTAATCAGTCTGGGTAGGCCTGGTTGACGCTATCATAACAAATGACTCCCAGATCTCAAAGGATTTTTTCTTGTTCACTTCACATATCCACTGTAAATCAGCTCTACGGCATTTTCTTTATATCATCTTAACTCTAGAACTCAGCATAATAGAACAACCTCTATATAAAATTTTCTGATCTCATGGGAGAGAGTAACGAGAGACATGATGAAAGCACAAGCTAGCTTTTAAAGCTTTTCTTTGATTTTAAACTAAAGACTGTAGTCAGAGATACAGAAGGACACTACATCATTCTTAAAGGGACTATCCACCAAGATGATCTAACAATTGTAAATATCTATGCCCACAATATGGGAGCAGCCAATTACATAACAAAACTATTAATCAAGATAAAGAGTCATATTGATATAAAGCTTTTCCTTGAAGATGATATATATCTGCTCACATTTCTTTGGCCATAGTCAAGGGCCATGCCTGAGATCAACAAAAACCAAACTTAAACTTGAACTGTGTTCAAGTTAGAAAAGGAGCACCAGATGTAGATGGACCTAATATCAACTCCCATAATATCCATGAAATATTATCAAGTAAAACCCAAATAAAACAGGTTAGAGTTGGGAAGAGTATTCACTGTAAATATTGGCTTTTTTTAGTAGGGTGGGTAGGATTAAGGGACAATACTACTATTTCTTGCTTTTTATACTTTTATAACGTTACAGGATTTTGTAGTAGATATGCGTTAATTTTAGATCAAAATAATATTTGATTTAAAGATTTAAAGATTTAAAAATCTGATCTTTATCTCTCCTGCTTTCATTTAAAAATGCATGCATTTTCCCTTTGTGATTTGTGGATGTGGAGATTATGTGTGATCATTCACAGAATAATGCTTCGAAGCATTTATTAAATGAGTTGCTGGTTTAAAAAAATGAATTTCGTTTGAACCAAACACATAATTAATTAAGTAAGAGTTTCTATGCACTGCATCAGGCTATAAGAAAATTCAAATCCAGTCAGACAGGAAAATACCCTTCTATCCTATGTTCAACTGCAGAGGCTTACCACGTATGCAATACATGGCAGAATGTTATTCACCGGAACCAAAACAAAGGAAGAAAAACAGTATATCCTAGGGAGTTTTGTGGACTTTCCCTTATGCAGAGAAAGAAAAGAGAGGAATGATGTCACACAGACTTGCCCACTGTTCTGGGCAATGAGTGGCTCGGCTCTGCCATCAGGCAAGAGTGAAAGTCCCAGTGACCATTTTCAGCTGGGAGGCTGTGTGATGTGGAGGGACAGGGGATGAGAAAGAAGTTAATAGAAAGACAGAGTGATGATGAGGTTGTGTATGGCTGAGAGAAGAGATATTTTTAGCAAATTTCCGTAAAAATGAGGGAGGAGGGGCGCCTGGGTGACTCAGTTGGTTAAGCATCTGCCTTCGGTTCAGGTCGTGCGTGATCCTGGAGTCCTGGGACAGAGCACTGGCATTCCCGCCAGGCTCCCTGCTCAATGGGGAGTCTGTTTCTCCCTCTTCTTCTGCCCCTCCCCCTGCTCCACCTCTCTCTCAAATAAATAAATAAAATCTTTAAAAAAAAAAAAAGGGAAGAAGGACAGGCAGAAGGTAGGGTGTTCTTTCTGTGTGATGTGCTATGTAAGACCCCATGAAGAAAGCCTTCTAGAAAGTGTTACAGACACTTGTCGCAGAAGTAGGGATCCTCCTTATTCTCTTGTGCCATCAACACGGCAAACCCTTGGCATTCTTCAAAAATATCTATTAAGAGCTCAACCAACCCCCAAGGGCTCAGGTGTAAGTGCCACATCCACTTGCTGCTCTGACCTCTGGGGCCTCACGGTGGATGGAGATAAGGGGAGCAAAATGAATTCTTCTGCAGTTCCTCTGCTTCAGAGACAATTAGCAGGGAGCGCAGCCTTGAACACAGTAAAGAAAAACCCATAATTTAAAAACCCAGGCAGTTGTCCAATTAGCCAAGGGCTCGAGGACTGTATTGTTTGGAAAGGCATCATAAGGGACTGCATTTTCTATGCCCGGCAAAGCCCCTTGGCATGGCCCAGAGGAAGAAAACGAGAAGAAAAGGTTTGAAATTGCTCTGGGGTGTAATTTAGAACGTGCTCTCCACGGTGAGCAGGGCCAGCTGTGCAGATTTTGTTGCTTCTAGAAAACTTTTTCTTTCCCTTAATGTGGATGTAGACTATTATTGTCTGTCTCTGAGAATTGATTGTCCTTGAGAGAGTGTGCGAATGTGTGTGAGGGGACGTAAGCCATTGTATCTGTGGAGGAGTATGTTTGAGCATGTTTCTGCCGTTACTCACAAAGACTGCTAGCCTCGGGGAGAATGAGGGCTTTCACCTCACTTTGGTACAAAGATCGCAAAGACAGTGAGCCTTAGAATGCCAAAAGCAACCCTAGAATATTCTGCCCATCAGAACTCACCTCTTATGTGAGGTTATTGTCTAAAGCAGGAGTTGGCAAGCTAGGCCCCCAAGGACAAAATCTGGCCCGCGACCTATTTTTGTAAATAAAGTTTTATTGGAACACAGCCATACCCATTTATCTACATTTTGTCTATAGCAGCTTTCATATTATAACAGCAGACTTGAGTTCAGAGTGACAGAAACCTTATCACCTGTTATGCCTAAAATAGTTACTATCTGGCTTTTTGCGTAAAAAGTCTGTTGACCTCTGGTCTAAAGCCAACACTTCCAAGAGAAAAGTGCATATAAACATTATCCTTAAAAATCCATTAGGAAGTGAGGATGGATATTTGGTCACCCAGTAAGCCCCTATTAGTGTTTTCTCCAGAAATAGAGGAATAGTGTTTCTTCAATTGAGCCCCAAATAAATGATTGGCCTATGTTTAGGAACCGTGATGTATGGAAAACACACACATCTAATGGCAGAATTACCCTTAGCACAGTGAAATGAGAAGCCTGGAGAAATGCTACCCATAAAGGGTATAAGATTCATGTTTCCCAGCTCATTTACACTTTCTGGTCAAAACCTTTTTAAGAAGAAAGTAGGCAGCACCACCTCCACTATACAAATTGCCACTACTTGCTATTTTTAAAAGAGGAGGGTAGAGTTGAATTTGAGTAAATGAAGAGGATGTGTGCTGCAAATCCATTTGGGGAAACGTACTCTGAGGGGTTTGGGTGCTATAGCTTTGGCTGAGGGGAAAGAGTTATGTCAGAGGGAGGGAAAGGTCTTTCCAGGACTGTAAAGAATCAGAGAAAGGCTTTTCTGCACAGAGAGATAGGTAGGTAGATCTTGAGACAAGGAAGATAGGTGAAGGACTGGAATGGGCCAGGAGAAGGTGTAGGAGAATTGCTGCATTTCATTTCCTTCTGCCTCAGCCTGAGAACAGCCATAGCTTGCCTCCTACTTGAAGTTCCTTTGCCTAAATTTTAATTCTGTCCAGTTGGTTGCAAACCTTGAGGAAATCTTCTCATGGGCTCGGGTTGGGATAGTGTGGAAAACCAAAGGCTGGAGTGGTAAATGGACGTTTGCCCTTCACCCAAATCACCCCTCTGACCAGCATGACAGTAGAAGGGTTGATTAAGAACGTGGGGTCCTCTTCAGCAACAAGCAGCTGCAAATGAATGGAGGCTTAGTACAAAAGCTAGAAGCCTTGGGAGGGAAGAGGGCCTAGTGAAGCCACAGCTATGCTATTTCGTGATTTGGGGGACAAACATGAGATAAACTAGCTTTTTCTTTACCCCCAAAGATACTATAGAAACATGACTGGCTCTTGAAAACGGAGGAGAATATAAGTGTGTGTGTGTGTGTGTGTGTGTGTGTGTTTGTGGGGGAGGTAAATACATGAGTTATGTAAACATGGGGCTATTTTTCAATCGAATGTTTTGATGTATGTCTTCCTACCAGAAGTCAGTTGCTCTTTTCACAGTCACCAACACGTTCTTTCTCACTTGGAGGCCATTTCTAACCGGAAGACCAAGGTGTCATGCCCTGAGCCCCCCACAACCAGCAGAATACTAGGAAACTGAATTGAGCCATGGATACACCCGCTCTCTAGCCTAGAGGCCCACCTCCTTCCAACGTGTGCTTCAGCCACACTGCAACCTGCTGTTATGTCAGAGACCTCCAGTTTGTGTGGGAATATCCAAGCTACAATATCGAATTACTTTTTTTTTTTACTAGTAAAACTTAGAAGCATTTTATTTTTTTAACTTTATTGAGGAATACCTGACAAGTATAACTGTCCTATTGAAAGTGAATAATGTGATGATTTGATAGACATATCCATTGCAGAATGATTACCAAAACCAAGTCAACTATTTTATTAATTTAAAATTGATCTGTCTGATCACTGAAGAGAGAACTTAGAACCTGGAACCAGAATGTCAAGTATGACTTAGAATTCCAATGACTTTTTTTTTTTTTTTTTTTTTTTTAGATTTTATGTATTTATTTGACAGACCGAGATCACAAGTAGGCAGAGAGTCAGGCAGAGAGAGAGGGGGAAGCAGGCTCCCCGCCGAGCAGAGAGCCCGATGCGGGGCTCGATCCCAGGACCCTGAGACCATGACCCGAGCCAAAGGCAGAGGCTTAACCCACTGAGCCACCCAGGCGCATGTCCAATGACATTTTTGAACAACATAGTTTCATTGGGTTAGGAAGTGTGTTGATAAAAATGGCAGATTAAGTTGACCTTAGGTTTGATCAAAAGTGTGAAACTTTGTGCTTCTCAACCTAGGCCACATTTGAAACTTCTGGGAGCTTTTTTTTTCTCTTAAGGTTTTATTTATTCATTTGTCAGAGAGAGAGAGTGTGTGTGTGTATGTGTGTACACAAGCAGGGGGAGTAACAGGCTCCCCTCTGAGCAAGGAGCCTGATGCTGGATAGTGACCTGAGCCAAAGGCAGATGCTTAACTGACTGAGCCACCCAGGAATCCCAGACTTCTGGAAGCCTTAAAAACTCCTGAGACTCAGGGGGCACTGGAGCTAGTCATTCACCTCCCTGGGGGCTGGAGTGGGGGGTTAGCCATCAGTAGTTTTGAAAGCTCTCTCGGGATGGCGGGACGGGGGGGTGTCTCATCCCGCAGTTAGTTCTGGGTCAGTGCTGGTAATCACGGCTCCAGACGCAAGGAAACGTTAAAGGGTATAGCTACTTCCCAGAAGCCTCCAGAAACTTGACATGTTGAAACGTGTGGAAGGCTTTCTTGTATTCTAGAGCAGAAGGCATTTCAGGAGTGCTTATTTAGTCCAGAAATGGGAACGGTTCTGTTTAGACTTCATTAAAGCACATGTGGGCGATGTCACCATGAAATCACTTCAGCCATCTGGCAACACAACAGGGAGTTATTCTGGTTTTGAATAAAGTGCAACAAGGCGGGTGAGGCAGCAATTAAAACTTATCAAAATAGCTTTGATTTTCTGAGTGGTACAGAAGGGTATGCAACCTTTCTGAAGGGGTTTTTTTCTTTCTCTCTTATTTCCATAGAAAATATTTCTAAAGTGAAGATTCAATTCAATTTAATTGGACTGGTTACATTTAAAAAAAAAATCAAATAAACCCTAGTACTTCAAAGGCTTTACTGAAACCATAAAGCTTGATTTCTTCTCCTGGAGAGGAATGTGTAAATCCCATTAATGGGCATTTGAAGTGAATATTGAAGCACTGTTAAAACTAAAACAACTTTAAAATGCAAGAAGGACTTGACCAGTCCAGGACTAAGCGGGGAGCAATGAACATTAATCTGGGTTTAAGGTGAAGAGGGGAATGTTCTTGGTAATATGCTTTTACTGTCCCTTAGATGTGGTTTTTTGAAGTAATCGTCATATCATCCACTGTCTAGTCTTAACACAGCTTTATTTTATTATATTGTTTTTCATTTTAATGGGTTTTTCATTTGCTTTTATAAGTCCTATCTTTTTAGACTCTAATTTGAAGATGTCTTTAAGCTCCGCCATCACCCCTCCCCATCTTGTCCCCTCTGCTGTAAAAGATATTACGGTGGTAAATATGAGCCTGTCTTTTTATTGCCCTTGAATACAAATGTGGTTTTCTAGATTTTTTTAAAGATTTTATTTATTTATTTGACAGTCAGAGATCACAAGCAGGCGGAGAGGCAGGCAGAGGGGGGTAGGGGGAAGCAGGCTCCCTGCCGAGCAGAGAGCCTGATGCGGGGCTCGATCCTAGGACCCTGGGATCATGACCTGAGGCTTTAACCCACTGAGCCACCCAGGCGCCCCCCCCCTTTTTTAGAATTTTTTTAAGATTCTATATATTTATTTGACAGACAGAGATCACAAGTAGGCAGAGAGGCAGGTGGGGGGGTGGTTTCTAGATTTTGACACATTACTTATTTGCTTTTGTAATTAATATTATTGAAGGGTAGTCAACAAGGATGTTTCTTTAGTTTCAGGTGTACAACACAGTGACTGGACAAGTCTACAGCTTATGCTTTGCTCACCACAGGTGTGAGTACCATCTGTCACCATACTATGCTGTTAAATTCCCAGACTGTATTCCCTAGGCTGCATCTCTCATCCCACGGTTTACTCATCCTATAACTGGAACACATTACCTGTTTCTTATTTAAACTTTTTATTTTGGGAAAATTGGAGATTCACATGCAGGCATAAGAAATGATGCAGAGATCCTACGCTGCCTTTACCCGGGTCTCCCTTAAAGGAAACATCCTACAAAACTATGATACAACCAGGATGCTGGTATTATTGCAGCCAAGAGCAAGGACAATTCTTTTACTGCAAGAATCTCAGGTTGCCTTTTTTTGAGCGACCCCTCCCCCCCATGTCTCTTCCACTCCCAATCCCTCCGTAATTCTTGGTAATTCTGTCCTTTTGAGAATGTTATGTAAATGGAATTATGTGGTCTGTGACCTTTTGGGATACCCTTTTTTTCACTCAGCATACTTCTCTGGATAGTCAGCCAACGGAACACATGTGTCAACAGTTTGTTCCTTTTCAATGGTGAGTAGTATTTCATGATATGGATATATCATAATGAAAGACATCTGGGTTAGCCTGATGAAAGACACCTCAGTTATTTCTGGGTTTGGGCTGTAACTAATAAAAACACTTGTGTACACATTTTTGCATGAATGCAAATTTTTATTTCCTTGGGATAAATATCCAAGAATTTGGTTGCTGGGTTATATGATAGTTACATGTTTTTCAAGAAACTACCACTGTACTTTTCAGAGTGACTCTACCATTTTACTATTACCATTTCCCTCCAGCAAAGTATGAAATCAAGTCTCTCACATCCCTGCCAGCATTTGGTGTTATCATTTTTTTTAAACTGTATACAGCCACTCTGATAAGCATAGAGTAATATAGCTCATTGTGGTTTTAATTTGCATTTCCCTAATGGCTATTGATAGAAATCTCTTCA